>JBBPBX010035388.1:0-32091 GCA_038048925.1 Garcialebias charrua
AACATGGCCCGCGCGGAGAGTTTGTTGTGGTCACGTGACTGGTTGGCTTCACTTGATTGGTTACATGTCAGGTGACAATAAGTTACGCAATAATTTTGCTGCAAATGTTTTTACATACTTGAAACAAAAGTAACTGTAGCGATTGGCAGAAAGCCCAAAGTAACTGAGTAAAAGTTGCGGTTTTCTCCCCTAAAATTTACTCAAGTAAAAGTACAAGTCTTTCACATTTAAACTACTCTCACAAGTACAATTTTCTCAAAAAGCTACTTAAGTAAATGTAACGGAGTAAATGTAACTAGTTCCTACCCACCTCTGTTTTTAAGGCTACAAACTAAAAATGTTTTATGGTGACATGTTTAGGGAAAAAAGTAAACCAGCATCCTTTTGACTTGTTCAGTTTTTATTAAAATTGTTAAAGGTTTGTTTTTGATGAAATCTTATTGAATCTGCATATGGTGCCAAAATTAATGCTTGTATATTTTTAACTAGTTTTTATTTGTGTATTTTTATCCATCAAGATTTTTTTATTTTGTTGTAAATTTACATTTATTTAAAACAAAAACAATTTTAGATGCATCTTTATGAATCCGTTTGATTTAAACCGTCCTGTTTGGTCAAAAAAATGCAGCTGAGATGTCTTGACTGGAGACCTGTCCAGGTGTCTCTGTGATGGACTGGAGACCTGTCCAGGTGTCTCTGTGATGGACTGGAGACCTGTCCAGGTGTCTCTGTGATGGACTGGAGACCTGTCCAGGTGTCTCTGTGATGGACTGGAGACCTGTCCAGGTGTCTCTGTGATGGACTGGAGACCTGTCCAGGTGTCTCTGTGATGGACTGGAGACCTGTCCAGGTGTCTCTGTGATGGACTGGAGACCTGTCCAGGTGTCTCTGTGATGGACTGGAGACCTGTCCAGGTGTCTCTGTGATGGACTGGAGACCTGTCCAGGTGTCTCTGTGATGGACTGGAGACCTGTCCAGGTGTCTCTGTGATGGACTGGAGACCTGTCCAGGTGTCTCTGTGATGGACTGGAGACCTGGAAACCTGAAAACACAAACTGATATTTTTATTAAAACAGCTGAAAACAAATAGACGATGATCCAGCTATGGAAATTTATGTTTTTTGACGGTATTTGATATAAATTTATTTTTAAATTTAATGATTGACATATAAACTATTTTTTATTTTTAGTGAACATTTAGTGCATGTAAACATGCAAATTTCAACTGGAAATATGAATGATGTTTTTCAGAACGTATGTTAGAATAAACATTAAAATATTTAACAGATATTTTAAAAGGGACTAATTTTTTAAACTATAAATTAATGTTGAATAATTATTAGAAACATTAACTAATATATTACCATTTCAGTGCTGTGGAAACGATTTAGATGTTGTAGAATTCCTTCTGCCTCGTCAACTTGCAGCTCCTGTGAACTCCACACAGTTGCTCACTTCCTGAAGTGAAAAGTCTACAAAAAACAGCATTAGCAGAAAAAATATATATAACCTGCTGTTTTTTGTTGATCACTCGAAATAACTTTGGCTTCTCTGAAGACAAATCTACGGAAGCGTATTGCATTCAACCATGAAAATATTTTTTTTGAGCTTATGTAGTAAAAACGTGATAATTATGTAGTAAAAACGTGATAATTATGTAGTAAAAACATGATACTAAGTAGTAATAACGTGATACTATGTAGTAAAAACGTGATACTATGTAGTAAAAACGTGATAATTATGTAGTAAAAACGTGATAATTATGTAGTAAAAACGTGATACTAAGTAGTAATAACGTGATACTATGTAGTAAAAACGTGATACTATGTAGTAAAAACGTGATAATTATGTAGTAAAAACGTGATACTAAGTAGTAAAAACGTGATACTATGTAGTGAAAACGTGATACTAGTAGTAAAAACGTGATACTATGTAGTGAAAACGTGATACTATGTAGTAAAACGTGATATTATGTAGTGAAAACGTGATACTATGTAGTGAAAACGTGATAATTATGTAGTTAAAACGTGATAATTATGTAGTTAAAACGTGATACTATGTAGTGAAAACGTGATACTTATGTAGTTAAAATGCAATACTAATTCAGGAGGAGCGTTTCCTTTAAATAGAGTAGACCTGCAGACTTCCACATATGTCAGATGGGACAATGGTTAAGACAGCTGCCTTTCACCCAGATCACCCAGGTTCGAGTCCGACCTGGTCTGAATGATTTTTTTTTTCTTCTTTGGATTATTTATATAATAATATTTATGCTGAAAATACTTTGCTTATCAGCGTGATTGGGGTGTAATGTGGTTAAGTGACGTCTTAATTTATTAGGCTTCATGCTGTCCGCTGCTAATATTTTAAGACATAACAGACACACCGGTCTTTCCTCATCTCCCACCTTTGTCACAGTGAAGCCAAGCGCTAAATACGCTTTCTTATTATCTTCGTCTGTCTTCGCCTTTCTTTTCATCCCTGTTAAATATTTCTCCATGCTGTATCTTCACTGCACTTTCTAAAACTTCTCATGCGCTGCTGTGGCTTCTTACTCTGTGAAAAAACTATTCTGCGCGCTCAGTCTGACAATAACAGCGCCACTGCCCCTACTGGCGCGGATGTGTAATTACACTTACTATTTCATACAGTTCAATATTATTAAAATGTAAACACTCAAGTAACAGAAGAACAAGTAACAAGTTAGTGCCTATTGTATTTTAAGGAAATTTTAACTTAGTTCATATCTTATATGTTACCGTTTTTCTATTACATTTTATTGTTTTATGTAATTGGGACCCTGTGTACATAATCTCGCTGCACTGCACACATCCCATTGCGAACAACAATAAAGAATCTCCGTGTGTGACATTACACGAAATAGTCCAATTACAGTTACTAACACCTCAGAGCAACAACATAACAGGTCAAAGTTAAAGAAATACACCAAACTGTTGACAAATCTCTGAACTTACATCATTAAGGCCTTGTAAGTGTCCTGTAGCATTCACATGGAGCTTATTTATATATGGAGCTTATTTATATAGCACTTTCCAGCCCCCTGTGAGGAGCCCCAAAGCGCTTTACAATACCAGCCATCCACCCATTCATTCAGACATTCATACACCGGTAGTGGTAGCCTGCCTTGCAAGGCGCCATCCAGACCTACCGGGAGCAACTTGGGGTTAAGTGTCTTGCCCAGGGACACAACGACACATGGTGGGCGGACGCGGGATTCGAACCTCCAACCTTCCGATCGGGGGTCGACTGCCATTACCACTGTGCCACGGCCGCCCCATGGGGCTTCTCCATGCCCTTCGTGTGTAAGTGATGCTCAGGTTTGTTAAGAACATGCACACACACACCCAGGAAGGAGGTTGAATAGCATGAAGCAGAACCACTAGCAAACTAGCGAACATAATGAATATGCTGCTGTATATGTGAACGCAGAACAAAGTTGTTGTTACACAGATGAAAATTTAATAAAATGAACAACATGTACTAATACAACAGGTGTATGTCTTGTATTATTTTGATATTTTGTAATTTTATAGAGCTGAGCTATTAGTAACTTTAATAGACTATATTTGTGAAAGAAATAATAATAATTCATGTAATCCCTTGCTTTACACTCAAACAGTCTTTATTGTCGTTTGCAGGCCATTTGGTGCATGCAGTGGAACAACATTATGTACACTGGGTCCCAGTTAAAGCAAACAATAAAATGCAAAAGAAAAATAGTAACATCTAAGATATGAACTAAGTTAACATAATCTAAAAATACACTTGGCACTAATAGCACAAAAACATCACATCGAACAGCAGCACGAAGTATGTATGAGTACAAATGAACACAGCAGCGTAAAACAGATCAACAAAATCATGTGATTCTTCAAAGTGATTATTATGGTTAGATATTACTGAGTCTAACAGCATCAGGGTAGAAGCTGTTCCTCAGGCTAGTGGTTCTTCATGCTACTCAACCTCCTTCCTGGGTGTGTGTGTGCATGTTCTTAACAAACCTGAGCATCACTTACACACGAAGGGCATGGAGAAGCCCCATGTGAATGCTACAGGACACTTACAAGGCCTTAATGATGTAAGTTCAGAGATTTGTCAACAGTTTGGTGTATTTCTTTAACTTTGACCTGTTATGTTGTTGCTCTGAGGTGTTAGTAACTGTAATTGGACTATTTCGTGTAATGTCACACACAGAGATTCTTTATTGTTGTTCGCAATGGGATGTGTGCAGTGCAGCGAGATTATGTACACAGGGTCCCAATTACATAAAACAATAAAATGTAATAGAAAAACGGTAACATATAAGATATGAACTAAGTTAAAATTTCCTTAAAATACAATAGGCACTAACTTGTTACTTGTTCTTCTGTTACTTGAGTGTTTACATTTTAATAATATTGAACTGTATGAAATAGTAAGTGTAATTACACATCCGCGCCAGTAGGGGCAGTGGCGCTGTTATTGTCAGACTGAGCGCGCAGAATAGTTTTTTCACAGAGTAAGAAGCCACAGCAGCGCATGAGAAGTTTTAGAAAGTGCAGTGAAGATACAGCATGGAGAAATATTTAACAGGGATGAAAAGAAAGGCGAAGACAGACGAAGATAATAAGAAAGCGTATTTAGCCTTGGCTTCACTGTGACGAAGGTGGGAGATGAGGAAAGACCGGTGTGTCTGTTATGTCTTAAAATATTAGCAGCGGACAGCATGAAGCCTAATAAATTAAGACGTCACTTAACCACATTACACCCCAATCACGCTGATAAGCAAAGTATTTTCAGCATAAATACTATTATATAAATAATCCAAAGAAGAAAAAAAAATCATTCAGACCAGGTCGGACTCAAACCTGGGTCATCTGCGTGAAAGGCAGTGGGTCTTAACCATTGTCCCATCTGACATATGTGGAAGTCTGCAGGTCTACTCTATTTAAAGGAAACGCTCCTCCTGAATTAGTATCGCATTTTAACTACATAAGTATCACGTTTTCACTACATAGTATCACGTTTTAACTACATAATTATCACGTTTTAACTACATAATTATCACGTTTTCACTACATAGTATCACGTTTTCACTACATAGTATCACGTTTTTACTACTTAGTATCACGTTTTTACTACATAGTATCACGTTTTTACTACTTAGTATCACGTTTTTACTACATAATTATCACGTTTTTACTACATAGTATCACGTTTTTACTACATAGTATCACGTTATTACTACTTAGTATCACGTTTTTACTACATAATTATCACGTTTTTACTACATAATTATCACGTTTTTACTACATAAGCTCCAAAAAAATATTTTCATGGTTGAATGCAATGCGCTTCCGTACAAATCGCTAAAATCTAAAGTTTTAAATGGCTAAATTCGACGGATGCGTTTGTATCTTCCTCCATTGTATTTCAATGTGCGCGTTGGAGCCGAGTATGGATCTGACGTCACAGTCACGTGACCGGAAAAACCCGAAAATACCGTGTAAAAAAACAGCGCTAATTTTAAACTATTTTTGAGAGGAATTTTCATGCATTTAACATTGTTTTAGCAAAAACGATCAGCGTTCAATCTTAAAATATATATATGTTGTGCCATTTTACGGAAAGTTCAAAGATGATGTCAGGGGAGCTTTAAACACTAAAACACTGAAACATTTAATAAACAAAAGCATAAAATGAAATAATAAAAGTGTAATACTGCCCTGAATTTTTGCATAGTAGTTTTTGCATAGTAGTAGTATGAAAGTATGAAAAGTTACACCAACACTAAAACACTAAACATTTAATAAACATAAGCATAAAATGAAATAACAAAAGTGTAATACTGTCCTGAGTTTTTTGCATAGTAGTATAAAAGTGTAAAAAGTATATCTATAAAATAAAATGAAAGTTCTGGCATTGACATTTGTAATAGAGTGACAAAGCAGCATATGAAGTTTATGTACACAGTATATGTATGAGGTAGTTGATATTGGTATAGAGGTAAAGTGGCATATGCAATAAGGCTAGTAAAAAAAATATATATATATATATATAAGCAGTAGTGTAGATATAAAAAGTAGTGTAAATGTAAGCAGTAGTAATAAATGTAAACAGTAGTAATGAATGTAAACAGTGAATGTAAACAGTAGTATGACTATAGGCAGTAATGTAATACAAACATTAGTGCAAATATAAGAAGTAGTGCAAACTGAATGAGCACATGACCGTGAGTTGAGTGAATAATCCGTTTTGATGACACAGAGCCCAGTGTTAAATCTTTGTGTTGTGTGGTAATGTGTGAAAGTTTTTAGTGTTAATGCAGTACAAGTGGGAGGGAGGGCAGAGCAGGTAGAGAGTTAAGCATCCTGACTGCCTGATGAACAGAGCTGTCATTTAGTCTGCTGGTTCGAGCCTGGAGACTCCTCAGTCTCCTCCCTGAAGGCAACAGGCTGAAGCAGCTGTGTAGTGGGTGTGTGGGATCACCTGCCATGCAGAGGGCTTTCCGAGTGAGGCGGTTGCTGTGTAAGTCCTGTAGTGAGGGGAAGGAGGTGCCGACAATCTTCTCAGCTGCTCTCACGATGCGCTGGAGGCTCTTGCGGCAGGATGCAGTACATGCACCAAACCACACCGTGATGCAGCTGGTCAGGACACTTTCTATGGCACCCCTGTAGAAGGTGCACATGATGGGGGTTGAAGCTCCAGCCCTTTTCAGCTTGCGGAGAAAGTAGAGACGCTGGTGAGCCTTCTTGGCCAGTGATGCAGTGTTCCTGCTCCAGGACAGGTCCTCTGAGACGTGCACTCCCAGGAACTTGGTGCTGTCCACTCTCTCCACTGTGGTGCTGTTGATGGTCAGAGGGGCATGTTGTGCATCCCTCTTCCTGAAGTCCAATCTCCTTTGTCTTCTCCACGTTGAGAGTGAGATTGTTTTGTCCGCACCTCAACATGTGTTATTAGCAAATACTTTAAAGTTAGTCCTTCCCTGAATGATTTTATCTTTGAATTTAAAAGTTGACTATTAAATTTCTCTGTTTTGAAGGCCTATAAGTGTCAATAGGCTATGCTGAAAATGTTCCCAGGAACTGACCTTGATATTAAAAAAAGGCTGCTTGAGAACCAGGCAGACTGTTTTTCTGTCATATTTTAATGACAAAACGTTTGTCAGAATCTAACAAATTGGACACTCAAGATAGTGCTGATGGAGTAGGCTGTGTCTCGGATAGCTCTCCTCAAGCCTGATGGAAAACTAAATTAAATGCACTATCGCTGCCTTTGGGCTGGATTCTATTTCCAAGACTGGTATCACCACAGAACTGAAACAACAAGCTGGTAATATGGCCTCTAAGCACAAAAAAAAATCTAACGTTTTTTCCTTCATCTCCACCACAACATATTGTTAATGCTAACGCTAATGCTATCACTTCGAATTGCTGTGAGAAAGATGCCGAGGAGGCGGCTACTTCACTGGGCACTGGGGGGAGATTTGACTCACTCTGAGATCAGACCTCCTGGCCTCAATAAGAGCCGATGTTGTAGCAATGATTAAAAGAGAGCAGCTCTGACAGAAGATTTTGACTTTACAAAGAGCGAATTGCTGGCGGTTCAGACTGAGCTGACAAACACCACTGCGTCTCTGAGAGTGGAGATAGAGACTGGGTCTGCTAATTTGGAGCTAAAAAATTGCTTGTCTTCACACTCGGATGAACTGGAAAAACTGTGAGAAATGGTGGTGGAGCTGAGGACTGAAATTGATGGGCAACAAAACAGTCTGAAGCTGTAGAGGGGCAAACCAGATGTGATAACGTTAGGATTGTTGGATTTCACAAGTTGGGTGAGTGTTCACCCCCTCTGATTGCTAACATGTTAACGGAAGTCCTAAATTTGGATAAACCACCGCTGATTGACTTCATTTGGACACCGACCAGGAGCGGCTCAGATGGGAGACCCGGAGTGGTCGTGGCTAAGCTCCACTACCATCGGGAACGTGCAGATTCTACAATGAGTGCACAGCGGCGGTCGGATGAACTTCAAAAGGTCAGCCATGTTCATCTTGTCTGACTACTCCCCACAGGTGGTGAGATTGTGAGGCATTCACTGAGGTGAAACAGTTACTGCAGGACTAGTCTGGGGTTAAATATGGCCTCCTTTTCCCATTGAGACTCCATGTCACGTACGGAGGGAAGGATAGTGATTTTGTTGACCCACAAGAAGTGATGGAGTACATCAAAATAAATATTGTTCCAGCTTTTAGCGATGCAGATGGAAATAGATAAAAAATAATCTAAATAACCCTCAGGACTAGCCATTTTTTAAAAATCAACATCTTGAATTAAACCTGTTCTGAACTCAAATTGTTGACTGTGATCCTCTGACGGTGGTATGTATGACACTTTATTTGGGGGTAAGTGCACAGTGTTTATGCTTTGAACTGATTACCATAAGTTTTAGAATATAGTGCACACCAGAGCCCTATAAAGAGAGAGTTGCGACACTCCCAGAAACTCCCATAGAAAGAATGGACTGCGGAAGTCCCGTGGGTCATGCAGCAGTAGTTCCAAACAGCAGCGGTTCCAGCATTGAACATAGTTCATTCCCTGTGTTTTCTCCGGTAAATTGATGAAAATACAAGTTCATTTGAAGCGTTAGCTGACTGTTCTGTACCACAGGTAATCATTAATACTTCATGTTGCCCGTTGTAGTTAATTAAATGTGTTAAATTGCTAGTTGTATTTTAACTGCAGCCAACTCTGCCATCATGACGGGTTTAAACGGGTCTATTTCTGTCTAATTCAGCATTTTAAAATATGCATTACAGCTTAAATTTTAAGAGTTGATAATTGTTTATTTTTTATGGTAATTCCAGTTACTGAAATCTCAACTAGAAAATATTTGGCCTTTTTTTCTGAGAGATTGACGTAATTTAGTTAAAGTTATAGATCCTTTGTTAAAGACTGCAGCAAACATTGTGACATTATCTTTAAAGAAAAACGTGATCGTGGAGATGTTTATTTTTTATGTTTTCCAGGTAAACCCTCTTTCAAAATGTGTATGTAGAGTGATATTAGTTTATTTTCTTGCACATTTCTTTGACAGTTAAACATTTTGAGCCCTGGTTGAAAATGTTTGTTTGCAGATTAAACTTACAGCACTCAGTTTTGTGTTGTTGTGATGATGGTGATGGTGAGGTTGCTCCTGCTGACTTGAGAGGATGTAATTAATAAACAGTATAAATGTAGTAAAAGTACTTTATTAAAGCTTGTTTTACATTTTACATATTTTATAATAAATTGTTTGGTAAATTACTTTTGCAAAATTAACACTTATTTTGTCATCTGTTATGATTTTAACTAGAAACAGTTTAATTTAAATTAATGTTTTAATCAGTGAATTACAATTTTACAGTAGTTGTCAGGCTACAAGCACAATCAACTCTGTTATCCAGGTACTCAATTGCTATTAAAAAAAAGAACAATTATATAATGTGCAGAAATGAAGACTTCAGCCCAGATCTAAGATAACTGAGCAGATCTGAACTGCTGGCATGGAGGACAAGGGAGACCATTCTTATGCAGAGAACATCAGAAATAACTTCATAATAGGTGTTGCAGTTTTTTTGTTTGTTGGTTTTTACATGTGTAACTTTATAAAACCCTTTTGACATGGCTATATTGATCATTGTAGTGCATAGACATTTTTTAAATGTGTTTACAGTCTCGTTTCACTCTAAAAATTTTATGATAAATATATCTGCCGTGTCTAAAAATGCTTTGATAAAATGCATAGTCAGTGAAATAATCAGTAATCAGTTCATAACTGCTCAGTAATTATTGAAAGATGCCGGGTAAAGTAAGAAAGGTCGATTTTTGTGTTACGTCGTGCCAGTAGCTGCTCAAACTGACTGACAGCGATGAGCTGTTTGGAACTATACATAGTTCCCATGTTACGTCACATCTGTGGGTTGTCCTTTTTGACCCTCCCACAGGTAGGCTAAGCAGCAGTTGGAGCGCGTTCTACTGGCTGTGTATTTTTCACGTGTTTTTTTTTTTGTTAATTTCTAATTAATTGCAATGGTTACTTCGTGTTGTGTCAGTGGGTGTTCCAGTCGGGTAGACGTTTGGGCAACGCGCAGGTTTCACTTCATCAAAAAAAAAGAAAACGTGAAGGATTTATTTCATCGGAGAAACGCACACCGCCCCATCTCTGCTTGGATCTGCTCAGAAGATCGTGCTTTTGGCCGGTAAACAAAATATTCTACATCAATCATTTTGTGAAACAATGTTAGAGTACAACTGTCTGTGTGTTAGAGCTGTTTTTTTTTTTTTTCCATTATTTTAGTGACACCGTCTTGCATGCTGTGGCTAGCTTAGCATCTCGCTAACGCGGCCTCTTCACGGTCCACCGGGCCCGGCGGTGAGACCGTCCCAGTGGGAGAAGGAGGACGGGAGCCAAGTCGTGCGGGCGACGCGTCGGTCCCATGGGACTTGCCTCCGCGGCCGCGACGGATCCACGCCGTCCGATGAGCTCGACGGACCATCCGCTCCAGATGCTAACAACATGCTAACTTCCAACACGGTAACACTCAAAGTGCTGGTTCTGGTCTGTGTTCAGCCTGGACTGTTTGTGCTGGCTGTGTTATTTTAGTTAAACCTTTTTTTAGCTGGTTAGATCTGATTGAGACAGTTTACACATCTTTTTTGGATTTAAAGCTGTGAAGCCGGTGTGCTGTAAAGCTCTGTGCTGTGAATCCGGTGTGCGCTCTTTGTAGTAATTAAATAATTAATGATATCGGAGTAACTACTTTGTGACAAGTTGTCTGATTCGTCTGCCATGATTTCTTTCTCAAACTCATTTAACTCGACCACTGCCATTTTGCTGTTGTTCCTTGGTGAAGCTGTGGTAGCTCGTGTTTTTGTCCGTATAATTTGCTCTGCTAGTTCGCCATTTTGCCTTTCTCTGCCTTCAGATGTGGTGCGGAAGCCGGTATGGGGGCGTGTCTGGGAACTATGTATTGGCAGCTGCATGAACCACGTGACCGCGTATCGGCTGGTTCAAAGGATGTCGCAACTCTCTCTCTCTATGGCTCTGGTGCACGCCCTATACAGGGAGCGGGTTTTTTCCCCCTTCCTTTTTTCTTCTTCTATTAATATTCGTACAAATTTGATACTTGTAGTAGCATTTGTAATTTTGATCTTTTTTATTGTTGTTTACTTTTGTGTGTTTAAAAAAAAATAATATTATATTACATACGGGCGGACGGGAGCCCAGATGGTTGGATTGTGTTCTCTAGGTAAGCACTAATATGTGGATTTTCACTTCATAGAGTTTTTCATTCTCTCTGTGTTTGGGGAAGAGAGAGAGATGTGGTTTTATACCGGATAAGTCTTGGGGTTTTCTGTTTTCATTATCAGATACTGGCTTGTGATGTTTTGTATGTCTTTTCTGGTTGTTCATTTATGACTAACATTAAGAATGTTGCCCACTCTAGTGGCTGTCCAGTTAAATGTGTTAGCTGGAATATAAAATATCGTAAGTGTCCTGTAAAATTCTGAAAAATTATGTCACACCTAAAACAACTGAATACTGATATCGCCTTTTTACATGAGATCCATGTGTGTTCTGCAGATAGTGGAACATTTGCAAGAAAATGGTCTGGTCAGGTGCTTCAGTCTAATTCCCAATCCAAGTCAAGAGGGGAAGCTATGATAATATAATATAATATAATATAAATAATAAAATATACGGTAATATGATTGGTAAACAGGTACAATTTGCAGCCTCGAGTGTGCATGCTGATAATGCTGGGCAGTATGTTGTAGTCATGGGGGAATTGTACATGCTGCCAGTGATCTCGGTTTTGGTGTATGCGCCTAAATGGGATGACTCTACATTTTTTAGTACCTTCCTCCAGGGTCGGCCCAAGGCATAAGCAAACTAAGCAGCTGCTTAGGGCCCCAGGGCCACTAGGGGGCCCCCTAAGTGGAAGCATGGGTTTTTGTAAGTTTGTGAAGTATTAAGGTAGAAGTAACATAAACAGGTCAAATGTGTGGGTAAAGGTTATTTAATGTTTTAAGCTCAGCGTTTATAAATTTCATACATTTACATAGTTTTAATAACTAATCATTCAACTTTAAATTTATTCTTTAACCATTTGACGTGGTTTCAAGTAATTGTTCATTACATTATTTATTTCCTTGTTATTTTATTTTGTCTGTTTTTGCACAATTTCATTTATTTTTATGCATCCAAGTCATCTGTTTGTTGTTGATCTTGCACTACAAATTATTTTGAACATTACTGTTGTGGTTCTTTGGAACCACAGATAATGAACCAGATGACACTGTTGCTGTAAACTACATTGCATACTGATGATTATTTTTATTTTGTTACTTTTAATGCCCCATGATTTATACATTTAGTATAATGTAAACAGGGAGTTGCAATGAGTTTATGCTAGGTGTGTGAATGATCTGATCATCTGACTGTTGATTGCAGTAATCCACATTATTAGCCGAACTAGAGGACCCCAAATCAAATTCTGCTTAGGGCCCCATGGAGGCTTGGGCCGGCCCTGCTTTCCTCTCAAATATACCAAATATGTCAAAACATAAGCTTTTACAGTAATTGGTGGTGACAATTTGTGTGCTCTCATTCCTTGACCGTAGTTCGATGGGGAAAAACTACTCTGCCTAAGTCAGCTCAAATAATCAACTCATTCCTTGAATCATATGGCGTGGCTCATGTGTGGCGCTTCCGTAACCCAACTTCAAGATCATATTATTTTCTCTGGTCCATAAGACATACTCTTTTTTTTTTTTTTTTTTTGATAAACATATTTTGCCTTTTGTGGAGGAATGCGATTATGGAGCTATGGTCATCTTGGACCACAGTCCACTTATTATGAAATTGTGCATCCAAGTCACAAAATCAGTATTTCAGCCTTGGAGATTCAGTCCCTTACTATTGTCAGAGGAAGACTTTACCAAGTACTGTATTTTCTGGTGTATAGGTCGCACCTTTTTATGGTTTTTTCAAGGCCTGCGACCTATACTCAGGTGCGACCTATATATGGCTTGTTATCACTTTCGGTGAAACAAATTTTTAAATCCAGCTCATTTCACAATTACGTTCATTTATTAAGGAAAAGTTCAGCTCAGACATATATTTGCTATAATTTTTATCAAACAAATAATTGTTTTTAAGTGTTAATCTTCTTAAAAGCCTTGCTGTGCGCTCCTGTGGCAGACATTTGCAGCAGAGCTAAACGTAGGTGCGACCTATACACCAGTGCGACCTATCTAGGGATTTTTCCAATCTATTGGTGATAATTGGACAATGCGACCTATACACAGGTGCGACCTATACACCAGAAAATACTGTATCTTACATCTGAAAGTGAATTTTTCCTCGATGGTAACCGAACAAAAGGAATGCCACTCAGTACTGTCTGGGAGGCATTAAAGGCCTACCTGAGGAGTCAAATAATTTCCTACTGTGCACACAAAAAAGAAGGGGTTGGTGTGGCTAAAACAGATAACAGAAGGGATACTACAATTAGACATAGAATACAGCCACTCCCCCTCACAGGACCTAATGAAAAAAATGTATTACTTCAGTTTAATACTTTGTCCACTCAGCAGGCAGAAAATGTAATCTCTAAATCTAGACAAGGTTATTACAAACATGGTGAAAGAGCTGGGGACTTACTTGCAAATCAGTTGAAGCAACAGTCAGCCAACCAAACTATTACAACAATAAATAATGAGGGAGCTGCATGCCACAATAACGCTGAAATTAATACACATTTTAGTAAATTTTATCAGTCATTGTACACAACTGAGTCATCAACTGTCGTATCGGACATGGAGAACATTTTCTGACAATCTTGAGTTTCCTTCAGTGGCTCCTGTTCTCGCTGAAGACCTGGAGAAGGAGTTCTCTGTGGCTGAGATTAACTCCACAATCAACAATATGCAAAATAGGAACCTGGACCAGATCACTTTCCATCTGATGTTTTTTTGTTGTTGTTGAAATTTTCAAGTTTACTCTCACCCTTATTAATGTATGTGTTTGAAGAGTCACTTGCTACACAGACATTGCCACTGACTACAGTATGTGCCAAGTTGTAATCTTGCTGATACCTAAGAAATACAAAGACCCTCTAAACTGTGGCTCATATAGACCCAGCTCGCTTTTAAATACTGATGTTAAAATTCTTGCAAAGGTCCTGGTAAAATGACTGGTGCGGGTGGTCCCCACTATTGTTTCGCCTGATCAGACTGAGTTTGTTAAAAACTGTCAGGCTTATTTCAATGTTGAGCAGCTGCTTGATGCACTGTACACTCCTAGCCCACCCGAACACACCTGTGATGAAGTAATTCTTTTGTTAGATGTGGAAAAAGCATTTGAATGAGTGGAGTGGGATTACCTCTTCAAGACTTTAAAGTTATTTAAATTTGGTCCCACATTTACATCATGGGTTAAGCTGATATATACCTCCCTAACGGCAGCGGTCCACACCAACTATAACATATCTTCCTATTTTAAACTGCAGCGGGCTATGCGACAGGGGGTGCTCACTCACCACTTCTATGTGTGTTTGCAATAGAACCACTAGCTATAGCTTTAAGGCAGAATTCTATCATTAAGGGGATAAATTGTCTAGGTACAGAACACAAAGTCTGCAGATGACAGCTTTTATACATATCATACATATCAGAGACCCCCTTACCAGTGTCCCTGAACTACTTAACTTACTTCAAAAATTCAGAAGATATCTGATTTCCATCAAAAGAATGAATTGATGCCTGTAGCAAATAAAATCTTGGACATCGTCCCCTTTAGAATTAGTTTTAAAAAGTTGAAAGTACCTTGGGATCTGGGTAACTTGAGACCATAAACTCTATAAAACCATTTATTTACCTCTCATGGCCCTGCCTTACACTGCACTGGGCAGAATAAACTCCGTAAAATGAATATCCTACCTACATTTTTAAATTTGTTTCAGAATCTGCCAATCCCTTACTAAATCCTTCTTCATCAACATGAAAAGCCAGATATTTATTTATTTATTTTTTAATAAAATTTGTTCATTTTTAAAATACAATACAAAACAATCCCATAAACGATAACATACAAAATTTAAAAAATTAAAGGTAGCAGAAAGAAGAAAAAATCTTATTATATCTGCCCCTTTTTTCAAACAATTAGTGCAATCAAAAATAATCTTCAGTAACAGAACAAAATGAATAACTGTTTCCAATTTTCTAACTCTAATACAATACACATTAAACTGCTTCATTTTTTTTTCAACAATTCAGTTTTGATCATTTTCTTAAATGTACACAATGACTTGGCATTTTTAAATTCATTCTCCAAACCATTACACAATCCAATTCCCTGGATTGAGCTAAACCATCCCTTTAAACTAGTTCTGTATTTTGGTTTTACAAATATCTCTGTCCCCTTAAGATTATAACAACTTTGTCTTTTAACAAAATTTATTTGGATTTTTAAAGGTAACGTGTTATTCTGAGCCCTATACATAACTGATAAAATATTATAATCTACCAAATCATGGAACTTAATTAACTTCAGTTGATAAAATAATGGTCTTGATGGATGACAGTAATGCTTTCTGGTGATAATTCTTAATTATATAATATTATATTATATATTAATTATTTTCTGTGAAACAAAAATAGACTTTGCAATTGTTTTACACGCTTTCCCCCAAACATCAATACACTAGATTAGGTGTGGAACAATGATTGTGTTATTAAATGATAAAGCTCTGTATTTGTTGTATAAGTTCCTGACTTTGTACAGTACTGCAATAGATTTAGCTATTTTTATTCTTACAGAATTTATGGGATGTTTCCATGTCAGTTTGTCTTTGATTTGATTTGATTTGATTTGATGTTTATTCATTCATTTTAAAAGAACAATACAAGACAGTTTCATCAGATACAAGATTTCAAGTAGGATAAAATGAAGGGAGCAGAAAGAAGATGAAATCTTATTATATCTGCCCCTATTTCACAGTTTGTTCAACCAATGATAACTTTCAAGCAACATCACAGAATGAATAGTTCTACCTATTTTCCTAATTGTAATACACAAACTACATCACAAAATGAATAATTCTACTTAATTTTCCTGACTGTAAAACATAAACTAGATCACAAAATGAATAATTCTACTTAATATTTCTAACTGTAATACACAAACTACATCACCCATAATTCTAATTAATTTTCTAATTCTAATTTTTTTTTTTTTTTTTTTTTTATAATTTTATTTAATTTTCCTATTTTTTTAATTATTTTTTTCTACTTAATTTTCCTAACTGTAATACACAAACTAGATCATAAAATGAATAATTCTACTTAATTCTACTTAATTTTTCTAATTGAAATAC
The DNA here is from genome assembly GCA_038048925.1 of Garcialebias charrua. Classification (NCBI taxonomy): domain Eukaryota; kingdom Metazoa; phylum Chordata; class Actinopteri; order Cyprinodontiformes; family Rivulidae; genus Garcialebias; species Garcialebias charrua. The sequence goes on from JBBPBX010035388.1 coordinate 16,421, forward strand.
ACAAACTAAAAGATGGCACAACATCAAGATGTTCACAAAATGAGTAATTCTACTTAATTTTCCTAATTGTAATACACAAATTCATCACAAAAATGAATAATTCTACTTAATTTTTCTAACTGTAATACACAAACTGCTTCATAAAATGAATAACTCTACTTAATTTTTCTAACTGTAATACACAAACGTACCGTACATCATAAGTACAACATAATTGTAATACACAAACACGCAAGATTACATCATATATAGTTTTTGAGCAAGTCCTTTTTGACCTTTTTCTTAAATGTATACATTGATTTTTCATTTTTAACATCACTCTCCAGAGCATTCCACAATCGAATTCCCTGAATTGAGGTAGACCGTCCTTTTAAGCTGGTTCTGAATTGTGGTTTGATGAATATCTCTGTCCCTTTGAGATTGTAATAACTTTGTCTTTTTATAAAATTTCTTTGGATATTTAAAGGTAATGTGTTATTATGAGCCCTATACATAATTGATAAAATACTATATTCTACCAATTCCTGGAATTTCAATAAGTTTAGTTGAATAAACAAAGTGTTTGAAGGGTGAGTGAAATGTTTTCTGGTGATTACTCTTACAGCTCTCTTTTGTAAAATAAAAACAGGCTTTGTAATAGTTTTGCATGCTTTTCCCCAAACCTCAATACAATAGATTAAATGTGGAGCAATGATTGTGTTATACAACATATGTAAAGCTTTATCAATTAAAAAATCCCTGACTTTATACAGTACTTCAATGATAACACCCAAAAGCTTCACCTCATTCACTCAACAAATCTCAACACCATCAATTTTAAATGGAACATCAACAGTTCTCTTTTAATTACTGAATATCATGTAATTAGATTTATCTAGATTTAATGATAATTTATTAAGTTTAAACCAAGTTTGTATTTTGACAAATTCTGTCTTCATCAACTCCAACATCTGTTCTACATCTTTACCCAAACAAAAAAATGTGGTATCATCTGCAAAAAGGAAACATTTAAGGAGTCCTGACACATTTACTAAGTCATTCATATATAAAATAAATAGCTTTTGTCCAAGTACAGAGCCTTGAGGAACTCCACATGTGATATTGCAGAGGTCAGATTGTACACCATTTATTTGTACAAATTATTTCCTATCTTTCAAATAGCTAGATACCCACTGTAATGCTGGTCCTCTAATACCATATTTGTTCAATTTTTCAAGGAGAATAGTGAGGTCAATAGTATCGAATGCTTTTTTAAAATCAACAAAAATACTGACACAATGTTGTTTTTGATCGACAGCAGTAGTTATTTGTTCTTTTAATTCTGTGAGAGCCATTGATGTAGAGTTGTTTGCTCTAAACCCATACTGACTGTTGCTTTGAATATTTTGTTTAGCAATGAATTGATCTAGTCTGGTGGTCACAAATAGTTTTTCTAGAATTTTTGAGAACTGTGGTAACAAGGTTTTAGGTCTATAATTGTTGAACACAGATTTATCACCATTTTTAAAAAGAGGAACTGCCTTAGCTACTTTCATATTATCTGGAAATATTACTGTTGAAAATTATAAATTGCATATACAGTAAATGTAAACGGCTCAATAACATGACTCATTATGTCCTTTACAAACATCATATCCATGTCCACCCAGTCATTTGATCTCTTGTCTGTAAGATTTTTTACAACATTCATTATTTCTTCTTTGTCAGTTCTATTTAGAAACATACTGTTTACACAACCTATGACTGAATGGCTCACATTATTATCTACTTTTGGTAAAGATATCAGTGTTTAGTTGGAATAAAAGCATCCACGGATTGTCAAGAGCGTCTTACATCTGCACCACAGACTTGGAGGTATGTCACTTCCTAACTTCATTCACTATTATTGGGCAGCTAATATCAGAACTCTTCTACAGTATTTTGGTTGGGTAAAAACACCCCTTCTAGTTGGATGACCCTGGAAAAGGCTTCAGTTAAATTCAGTTTCCCTTCTGCATTACTTTGCTCTCGGCTGCCCTTTAAACAATCAATATCAACTTACACTTCAAAACCAATGGTGACTTAGGCGATTAAGATTTGAAATCTATTTGGAATTATTGTGCCACTCAAAATGGCTGCATGTTGGAGTAGCTCTGTTACATTCATTCTGAGATTTTGCTTTTGAAAACTTTAATTACTCTTTTTTCCGGATGTAAATTGTCTTTTTTGGATGATTACTTCCTCTGCTATTGGATACTGTGCAGCTGGAAGGATTTTTACTGAAACCTTTTTGCTTTTGGATATTTGGTATGATGTGTAACCATGACAAGAAGATGTGTTTTACAACTGGGAGCAGCTGATAAACATCTCAAAAGCTCAAGTAATACCTCAGCTACAGCCCCAAATCACAAATGAGTTCAAAAGGAGGTGCCATGGATGTATCACCGTCTACCTGGTGGAGGTGCTTGAGTACCTAACTGCTGAGATCCTGGAGCTGGTGGGAAACGCAAGTTGTGACTACAAGAAGACCAAAATCATTATCTGGCACCTGCTGTCTGTCCGCAATTACGAGAAGCTCAAAAAGTGGTTGGGAGGAGTGACCATCGCTCAGGGAGGAGTTCTGCCCAAGATTCAGGTGGTCCTGCTGCCTACAACAACATTTAATTTCCCCTCGGGAATAATAATTTTTGGATTGAACTGAATTGAATCAGTTCAGGAGGGCATTTAATTCTACACAGTTACTGTTTTGGGCACCTGTGTCAAATAATCATGTTTACTCCCTCAGTAGCTGATGCAGCTTTTGACACCTGGGTCTTGGGAGGTGTGCATTCACTGTGTGATCTCTATGTTGATTTGCTTATTTTGAAAGTTGGTACAGAAGTTTATTATTCACAAGTCACAGTGTTTCAGAGATTTACAACTGAGACAATCTGTAAACCTCTCATTGTTTTCCTATGTACCCCTCTAAACATTTTGTGGATAAGATTTTGGAATGCAGGTCTGATACCAAGGGATCCCTCAGCAAAATGTATATATATATATATATACACTGCTCAGTTCATACCATGAGTCCAGTTTGGACTCCCATAAGCTGAAATGGGAAACAGACTTGGAGGAACCCTTTTCAGACACAATCTGACGAAAGATCATTAAGAACACTTACTCATCTTCTATCTGTCTGAGACCTGCTGTAATTCAATTCAAAGTGGTGCACAGGCTGCACTGGTTCAAAGACAAGTTGTCCAGGATCAAAGCTGACCTGGACACAGCATGCAATCAATGCAAACAAACTCCAGCAACACTCCTGCATATATTCTGGACCTGTCCCAAACTGCAAACTTTTTGGCAATCTATTTTTGACACCTTCTCTGGAATATGTGGCAAAACTGCACACCCATCACCACTCATCTCACTGTTTGGGGTGGTCCCTTTGGACACAGCCTTCAGCAAATACGAGAGGGATGTTATTGCTTTGGCTATCTTCTGGCCAGGAGGCTTATTTTGTGCAACTGGAAGGACCCACCCCCCCAGCCTATACACATTGCTATACCATATCCATTTGGAAAAAATAAAACATACCCTTAAGGGTACTGTAAAAAGTTTCTGGGACATGTGGCAGCCCTTTTTGTTGTGGAGAACTTGTCAGTACCTGTTTGATTTATTTTTGTTTATGTGCTGTATGTGTGGCTGATCTGGTGGGGGAGGAGCAGGGTGGGAGGGGTTTCTGTTTATGTTATTGTTCTTTCAATTTGTTCTGTGTGTTATTAGAAATGCAAAAATCAATAAAAAGACCTTGTTTTAAAAAAGAAACTAACAAATTGTTTTTGCTGTACCCGGCACATAATGTGGGAGAAGCTTAGGGAGTTCCGGTCCCCCTGGGTTTCAGACAACTAACAAAACACGTCTTACTTCTGCTCGGCTGCCTGCTTACAATGCTTTTCACATACAAGAGGACGGGAGTGAGTGTCCATCAAACGGGTGAAGCGATGTGGCTTTCTCTCACAGACTCAGCTCATGGAAAAAGAGGGATGAAACTGCTGATGTAAGACTGCTAAACATGATGTTAGGGACAATCGTTTTGTAATTGAGATGTCATCACCATCAAAAATAAAATCTTAAATACTACGTAGTGAACTTAAGACAAAACATAATTTATAAATGTCAAAAATTAAATAAAAATAAATAGTGATAACAATTTAAAAATATACATTTAAGTGGTTTTAATTCCTAAATCTCAGCTCAAACAATATAGCATTGTTTTAGTTCATCCCAGTCCACAGCTTGCTATGACAGCTGTTCCTTTTTCCACAGTGGGCCCGCTCTTTCCTTCAAACTAAGTTCAGTTAGCTCCTTTCCTAAATAACCACTCTTTTCACTTGCATTTTCCGGCTACACATGCACCTCCTTTCATCAAGCCATCCCATCCATCTCTAAAACATCCTCACAAAAGAGCTACACTCATGTCTGTGTGTCCATAAACAAGAGGCACACTGAGCCGCTTCCTCTTCACATCAGATCATTTGCATGAAAGTCTTCTCCTCTCACTGGGTTTCTTTAAACAGCTTGGCCAAGACTTATTACAAGAACAGAACCAATTTGGTAAACTCAGAGTTTATTTAGTTATTTAAATTCTGAGAATATTGAGATCATCTGCACTTCTATTTGGCTGTCTTCCACTTCCCCTGGATGACATTAATCTGGCCTCCGTTCTAATGTTAAACATCTTGGTGTTATTTTTGAGAAGGACATGTCTTTTATCCCCCACATTAAAAACGTTACCAGAACTGCCTTCTTCCACCTGCATAATATCACTACGATTAATCACGATTAAACACTTTAAGGCAACTTATAATAATGATGGATTCATTCATCAGTCAAGTCATAACCTTTATTGATTTGTGTTTACTTTCACGCAGTGTTTAAAAACTGAAATAATTTTGTAAAGAAAATGCATAACTAAAGTGCATTGCAAACATTCATTTTGTGGTTCAAATCATTTTACTGTTTGATAAACTGTATGAGTTAGTGTGAACTGCAATTTAGAACCTTACAGCACATTTCTGCTTTGTTTTTAAGCCGCTGACGCCCATCCATCTTTCTCCAAAATTGCACTTCACTGAGCTTTCAGCATTGAAAAGGGCCAGATATGTTGCACCTCGTTCCCTTCCTTCAGGGAACATGAGTTATGGTGCATAACTTTCAGTTCCCTTTCAGTCATGTTCTCTCGGTGCAACATATGCTATGGGAACGTAATTCATTCACGCCCTTGAAATGCTTAGTAAAATGCATGCTAGTGTGAATGTCTGCCCTTGACCAGCAGGCATCCCAAGGCTACTTTGTACTGTGTGTTAGAAAGAACAGCCTGAGTGACATCACACGTAGTAACATCCAAACTGTAATGCTTTGCAAAAGTGTTTATTTAGCTCCAGTTCGCCATAGCACAAATGTCTGCAACTGGTACACCTTTGAACAGTGACCACGAAGTGGCCAAGCCCCGAGTAGAGTGAACATGCACTCCAGAGGGCACCTGTTGACCTTTGCTACTGTACGTACTTTTAATGGCCTCAGTCACCCAGTGTGAGAGGCATTGTTTTGATAGGGCCTTTCCGGTAGCAGGTGCTGCAAAGCACACAAACAGTTGATTTGTTTTTCTCCATTCGGCTGTTCTCTAAATGTAAGTGCGTAAAGCTCTCACGGGGCAGAGAGCCTTCAGCCTTTCCTATTCCTGAGTGAGGACAGGAGCAGGTGGAAAGGAGGAGAGATCAAGTCCAGACTCCTATGGCTTAAAGTCAAGACCTTGGGGATGTATGCAAGATTAGGCCTTAAGGTGACCTTTGACCCGTCAGGGGCGAATCTGGTACACATTGGATGTACAGACAATGCATGGAGATCACCCACGCATTTCACTGAGCAAAGGGTCAAGAGTAGAGCGGTTTGAAAAGATAATAAATCTATCTCAATCTTGCTCAGTGGCTCAAATGGAGGATCACAAAGAGCCCCCAAGACCAGGCTAAGATCCCAACCAGGGGTCAGGATCCTGCTGAGTGGTTTCATTCTTAGCACGCCCTTCATAAATCTTATTATGATTGGATACACACCAGGTGTCCTGTTTCCCCAGCCTTTGTGACAGGCTGAAAATGCTGATAGGAACACTTTAATTGTTGAGAAAGAACTACCTTTTTCCAGTAAGTTCTGAAGGAAAGTCAAGAGCTGAGGTAGGTCACATGAGTAAGAAATAATATTTCTTTCTGTGCACCAAGCTTCAAAAATATGCCATTTCTGTACGTAGAGAGACTGTGTTGACATAGCACAGGCATTTTGAATGGTTTTTACCACATTTTCCGTCAGGCCTGATGCCATCAGCCTTTTCTTTTCTACCACCAAGCTGAAATTTTTAACAGCTCCCAGCCTAAGCGACGAGACCGCTCCTTCTGGTGACATAGTGTGTCCCTGAAGAAGAGCAGTTGGTGCAGCCAGTTCCCTTCCAAGGGCCCTGGATGCTGTGATCCCCTGAGGGTCAACCAAGTTAGGGAGAAGGCCTTTTTGCCAATGTGCTGCCACATTGCTCTGATCGAGAGTGATCAAGGGCAGATGCAAGCTGTCGTCCTTATTAGACAGAAGTGGAACAGAATGTCTGTATTTTATTTTCTTGTTTGTGGTCATGGGACTGAGAAGCTACGAGTTTTGTAAACGAGCAGATCTCCTGACCCAAATTTGTTTCCTGGATGGGTCTAGTTTACTGGTCCCCGGCCTTAACAGAGCGTTGGAGCCAGACAAACCGCCCGGGGTCTGTGTTTCACCCGTTGGGGGGATATCGTTTAAGAGCAGAGCTGAACCAGCACAGTGAGAAAGGTGACGTTCTGCCGGATCACTGCTTGGACATTACGTGTCGCCCATTAATGATAAGGGGACAGCTGTAACGTGAGAACGTGGAGATGATCCTTTGTACTTGGCAGACTTTAAGTTGGTTGGTGACAGAGAGCTCAGTTCCCTTCGAATAACAGGAAGAGGAATCTGATTCAGCCTTGATTTGTTTACACACACAGCAGTTTGATCACAATCGCCTTTGTTAACATGTGAAGCTTATGGTTGCCTGTGGGCTTCTGCCATGGCCCCCCCCATTGTTAGATTCTGTTTGCGCGTATCCTTGAGGACCGGACATGTCACGTGTTTGCTTGGTTAGTGTATTGTCCGCCCCGTTGTTCACAATGGAGCGGGAGCTGGTATGTGACCCCCCTTACCTGTCTCCGTGAGGGGTGCGGGACCTGCTTGCAGACACCTCTGTGCCTGTCCGCTACAGACGGAGCAGAGGCACCCTGCTAGGGCTCATTGATTAGGCTAACAACCCATGAGCTGTGGGGGGGGGGAATGCCCCCCTCCCTTTATGTCAGCTGGCAGGCCAAAGGGACCCGTTTCTGCTGAAGTTATTGTGTTTTTTGTTTTTGTTTTTTTTAGAGTCAATAAAACAGAGAGGGGCTGTTTTATGAGCTTTATTCGTGCTTATGTGTAACAACATATATGACTTTATGTTACTCACAGCAGGAAAAACATGATTTGTGCATGCAACAGAGTTACCAGCTTTTTGTACCGTGCTACAAATAAAGTCTGGACATGAAAAGATAATTCCCCATACCGCTTAGGTGGGTGATCGTGTAAACCCAAGACGTGAACCTGGTTCATCAGGCACGCTTTTGTCTGGTGTCCCGGTTCGCCGAGGAGGCCCTGTGTCTGACCGCCTGGCGGGGGACAAACCTGTTTTTGCTCTATGTGTGTTCGGTCCGAGGTGGACCCGGCGGTTGATTCTGCCGGTGCTCATCCTCGTACGCCGGCCGCTTTTGCGGTGGGGCACGCGTTGCTGAGCAGTGTCAAGTCTTCGTAGGTCTGCCCCCAGCTGACTCCCTGGGAGGGCGAAGGTTCTCCTAGGAATGCCCACCCGGAGAGCTTCAGCCTGTTTGCGTCTCTGGTCCAGCTTGGTCTGAATTCGATCCAGAGCTTTCCCAAACAATCCCGTCGATTCTATCGAGTGGTGAAGAAAAGGTACCTTTTGTCCCTTGGGAAGGTCAGTTAAAGTCATCTACAGATGGCGTATCGCGATGACCACTTCAGCCATGCCTCTGCCTTGAGCAACAGCGGATGTTCCCATCATGCGGAGCACAAAGTCTGTTGCCCTGCGGGCCTCATCCAGCAAGTTAGCGGCAGCTTGCTTGTCCGTCGTTACCTGGAGCTGTTGCAATTTTTCAACCAGGTAAGCCTACATCAACGCAGACTCGTTCATCGCGTGTACCGCGAGTCTCTGAGCTCTGTAGCATTTCTCAAGCAGAGAAGCTGAAGCTCGACAAGCTTTGCTGGGGAGAGTTGGTTTTGTCCCGGATGACATGGGAGCCAGGTGAGACGCCAGTGTGTCCTCAATTTGAGGCACGTTGGCTATTCCCACCTCATCCATCCCGTCCACGTCGAGAAACTGCGAGAGTGGTAACAGCATGGGAGCTCTGGGCTGAGGCCAGGTGCGAGTCAGCTCTGTGAGGAAATCCGGGAAGACGGGCATCCTTTGCCTCGTGGCGGCCTACTGCTTTGAGTAAAAATAGTTTCCTGCCAGCCTTGTGACCTGTTAACGATGCAGAGGCTGTGGCCATGGGATCTTCAGCGCCTCCGTTGCTCTGTGACACAGGTCGAACAAAGCAGGGATGGAAAAGTCAGTCTCCGGGAGCACAGGCACCGGGTTTTGGGAAAGATCTTCTCCCTGTTCCTCGTATTCGACGTCTGCGTCCTCCGTGGAAAATTCGCCTGAGGCTGAAATCGAGATCTCGTCCTCGTTCATCATGCCTCGAGTGTTGAATTCGACTGTTAAGTCCACCATAGGAGCCAGTACGTCAGGGTTGTCACCCCATTCGACTCGTGTGCTGTCGTGCAGAGCCATGTTCTCGAGCTCCGGCGTGGGAGTGAGGGGCTCGATGGTGTCTGGATCCGCTGGCGCTAATGCGGCGCCCATGGCCTTGGCGACAAAGTCAGCCCGGTGCCTCATCACCACCTCCAGCATCTGGCTGCAGTGTGGGCAAGAGTCGGGCACATCCAGCACCATTTTTGCGTGTAACATCCCCAAGCAGACGGGACAGGCCTCGTGGGTGTCCGTTGCTGCGAGGGAGAAACCGTATCCGCTAGGACAGGCGCGCAAGGTTGAGCTCGCCGTCCTGCTGGTTTTCCTTGGAAGTTTTGTCTTTCGCTTTCCTTTCTCCGGAGGCATGTCAGAGATAAGGTGAGCGAGTCCTTCCAGAATCCTTTTTCTTTTATTTTGAAACATCTCCTCCGTCGTGTCACTTTCGCTGGCTAGCCCGCTACGAGTTAGCAAGGGTAGCGGTTGTTGCGCAGTTAGAGCCGTCGAACAAGGCAGTCTGCAGAGAGAGGAGAAGAAAATACTTTGGGGTTAAGAGAAAATGTACTGGACTAGCTTTCGTTAGCCCAGTAGTACGCAGGAATAATTCTCTGTACGCTCTGTGTAGGGAGCAAGCTCACCTCTGGTTGAGCGATGAAGCAATAGAGAAGTCCCGGGAAGAGAGGTAGTTCAGGTTTAAGCGAGGTGAAGGGCAAAAAAGAGAAAGATGGATGGGCGTCAGCAGCTTAAATACCCAGAGGGCGGTACCTCTGACGTAACGCTGACGCCCTTGCCGTAAAGGAGTGAATGTATTCCTTCAGGTAATCGCGCGGGGGTGTAATTCCCATAGCCTATGTTGCACCGAGAGAACATGACTGAAAGGGAACTCCCGTTTTATCTTATCTCCATTGACTCCAGACACCATCTTATCACCATGAAACTGGTTGGCCAACTATATGGAGTTAATATGTTAACTTAGGTTCTAGAGCAGGGCCACGCCCAAATCACGCCTCCAATTATCCCATGCAGCTATTTATACCTCGTTCACCCCTTCATCTCATCTCAGTTCGTTTACTTTCTGTTGGCAAGTTACGACGTCTACACCACCGCCTCCTCAACTCTGCGCTTGTACTCACCATGGTCGCCGCTTCATCGATCGACCTCCACCCCTCGGATTCAGAGGATCTCTTCGACCTTCCATCCGCCGTCGACGAGTCCCCTCCTTCCGTTTCCGGACGTGCTCCAGGCTCCAGCCGACTTCGCTCTGTGATATTCAATCCTCGGACTCAGTCCCACGTTGGTTCTTCTCCAGTTTCCCATCCATCGGATGTTGATCAGCCGCCCGCATCTACTCCTCCTTCTCGTGGACGTCGACCAGCTCGAGGCATCCATCAACACGCTCTTTCGCCTGGTCCTCGGCGTCGCTCACCGGATCTCGGTGCGGCCGCTTCTTAGCAGTCCTCTCCCTCACGCGCTGTTCCGACCCGCCAGCTTCTCAAGTCCTGGACGGTCGCCAGCCTTCATCGCTCTCTCCGCGAGAACGGGATCCCTTTCTGCCGTTCGGACAATAAATTACGGCTCTTTCAGCTCCTTTCCGCCTCCTCCACTCAGCAGCCTGTTCCTCCTTCGCCATCTGAACGACCCACGGCCGCGGCTCGTGTTCCTGCTTCCGCCTCCGCCCCCAACGTCTCCCGTGACGTCATCCCGTCGTCTACCTCTGGACCTTCTGTGATGGCGACAGCTCCCCCCAGTGGGAGCCAGGTCGCATTACCACCCGTGACTACACCTTCTCTGTCAGAACTTTCTCAGCTTTTATCCTCTATTATTCAGTCCCAGCCTTCGCTGGCTTCAACTGCTCCCCGTACCATCCCTTCCTCCCTGCCTCCTGTACCTCCTCCGTCTCTCTCTTCTTCTACTCGTCCTAATTTGGTTTCAGCTTCTTTTCTTCCACTCATGGCCCCTACTCAGACGTCTGCTCCAAGTTGTTTTCCCGGTGCTCCGTCTATTTTTTCTGCGCCCCCACCCTCCCTCCCTAACCCTGCGTTGTTCCCTCCGCCATTCCTGGACGCTTTTCATCATGTCCATTCTCCTTACACTCTGCCACCGCTATTCCTCCTGCTCAGTCTTCCTCCTCTGTTCTGTGTCCCTCTCCTGTTTCACCGTACCTGCGTCAGCAGATTTTGAACGGTACTTACGTAGATCTGGCTCTTCTGCTCCGTCCGTCTCTGTACGGCTTTAATCATCTTAGGGGAATATTCACTGCTCAAGGGCCTATGCAATTGAGCCACCCCTTAAGTTCTGGCTCTAAGGAGCTAACGCCCATCGAGTTTGCCGTCGCTTTTTTTTTATTTAGGGACACGATTTGTTCGGTTTTTCCTGATCGCAGTTCTGAGTTGGATGATTATCTTTCTGTTGTTTTGGACATGGCTCTCCGCTTCAGGGGCACGGATTTCTACCAGTACCACATTCTTTTTTCCAATCAAGCTGCGGCCCGTTTGCACCAGTTCAATCACGGCACGTACTAGGGGTCCCTCGACTCCGAAATTTATTGTCGGGTTTTTGCCGCCCGCGCTTCTCTTTCCTGTACTCTGTGCGACGCGCCATCCCATCCGACCACAGCCTGTACTTCTGTCACCGGTCTTAGCACCCCTCACTCAGCTCGCCGTCCTTCGGGGTCAGATAGGTTGTCTGCTGCTGCCCCCCCCCGTCCCCCATCATACCTAGGTCACAGGCCATCCGCGCTTCTGTTAATGTCCCCACTCCCAGGGGAATTGACAAACGTGGCCGCCCCGTTTCGTATCAAAGCGGCAGGATGATCTGTAATAATTTTAGCGATCTCGGCTACGTTTCATCTAACTGTAGGATGCTCCACACCTGTTCTTACTGCGGTGGAGCTCACGCTAGGCACTCCTGTCCTCACAATCCCACCACCGCAGCGGATTGACTAGGCCGTCATTTTTCTACGCCAATCAAGGTAACTGCACTGATCTCCGCTCTTCATTGTCATCCTGACAGGGATTTTGTTTACTACCTCGTTGACGGTCTTACTAATGGTTTCCACCTGGGTATTGATGTTATTCCTAGTTCCTCCTACCACTGTCCCAATCTTAAGTCCGCCCGTGATGACCCCGATACAGTCGATCTCCTTTTGGCTAATGAGGTTAAGAACGGATTCATGATAGGACCTTTCGTTGCATCTCCCTTCCCCACCTACCGTGTCAGTCCCATCGGCATCGTCACGCAGTAGTACTCCGGTAAGAAAAGACTGATTCTAGATCTTTCGGCCCCTCACGGTTCGGCTGTCCCCAGTATCAATAGCGTTATTCCTTTTCCCGACTTTTCCATGTAGTACGCCACCATTGATCACGCCATTACACTCATCCATTTGGCAGGGCAGGGAACTTGGCTTTCCAAGGCCGACATCACCAGTGCTTTTAAGGTTCTCCCAATTCGCCCTTACTTCTGGCGTTTCTTCGCCGTGTTTTGGAAGGGGGCCTTTTACTTCGTTGTCCGCCTCACTTTCGGCTGTCGTAGTAGTCCGAGGATATTTGACTCTCTGTCCGAGGCCCTATGTTGGGTCCTTATTAACATCTGCAGGCTCCCTTACGTGACCTACCTTCTCAATGATTTCCTGATCGTCAACCCTCCGTCTTCCCCTCCGCGCTACGGTTTGGGCGTCCTATTGAAGACTTTCTCGGAGCTCAATGTCTCCCTCGCAGAGGAGAAGATGGTCGGCCCGTCCACGTCTCTGGAGTTCTTGGGTATCACCCTCAACTCCGTTTCCCTCCAGGCGTCTCTGCCACCCGACAAACTCGATCGTATCACCTTGCTTTTGTCTAACTTACTTTCGATTGACTGGTGTTCTAAGCAACAGTTGCTCACTCTTCTCGGGCATCTCAACGCCATCCGGATCATCCCCCTGGGCAAGTCCTTCATCTCGCACCTCCTGTCTAAGGTTGCCAGCGTCGCTTCACTCCACGGTTCCCTCTGTCTAAATCTGCCTTGTAGGATGGAACTGCGTCTCTGGCATCAATTCCTTTCTTCCTGGAATGGCATTTCCTTCTTTTACGAAGATTTTCTCACTCACCTCGATGATATTGGGCTTTATACGGATGTAGCACCCTCCATCGGTTTTGGTAGCTATTACGGCGGCAGATGGTTCGCTTCCGGGTGGCCCGACAAACTCTTGCTTCTCCCGACTGATTCGACTGCGCCTTCGTCCGCTCTTTACAGACTTTACCCCATTGTCGTTGCAACAATCCTTTGGGGATGCGAATGTCAGTCTATCCTCATCCACACTGATAACATTGCAGTCGTAGACATTATTAACAAAGGCCAATCTTACTCCCTAGTTATCATGCAGTTTATTTGCAGATTAACTCTGATCTCGGCCCAACAGCAGTTCCTGCTCCAAGCAGCCCACATACCAGGATCTCAGAACGACATTGCCAATGCACTGTCTCGTTTTTCTTTTCAGAAATTCAGACTCTTGGCTCCAGACTCCGATCTTCACCCTACTCCGGTTCCTCCGTATTCTTCGACAATCTTCAACTGACTCCTCAGTTGCTTTACCTCCTGAACTCTTCCCAGGAATCCATCCTCAATAGCTTAGCTCCTCGTACCTTATCTGCTTATTTGTCAGGTTGGAACTGCTTTAAAGCATTCCATTCAGCTCATCATCTTCAATTTCCATCTCTCGATGTCACAACCCTCTGTCTCTTCATCACCTATTCTCACTCCACCCTCAAAATCTGCACTTCTACTATCCAGACTTACCTGTCAGGCACAAATTTCTTCTTCAAGATCGCAACGGGTTCGAGGTGTCCATCTATCTCTCACTGCCACATTCCTATGATCCTTAAAGGTTGCAAAAAAACAAGAACCTCCTAGTAGTACACAGCGACTACCTCTCACGGTGGATCTGCTCAGCAGATGTATCCTCACCTTGCGCTCAGGCTACTCATCCGTTCTTATAGACCAGACTTTAGAATCCATGTTTCTGCTAGCTTTTTTCTGATTTCTCCGTTGTTCTGAATTTGCCCCATCTTCATCCAGGCATGATCCTGCCATCCATCCGTTCCTCTATGACATCTCTTTCCTCAGCCAAGACACCCTAATTTTTACTCTAAGAAGGAGCAAAACCGACCAGCTGGCCCTTTCCTGCCCTATATACATATTTCGTCTCAACTCTTTTCTTAGCCCTTACGAGCCTATCTTCAATAGACCTTTTACCAGTTGACGTCATCACGCATGCGCACTCGCATTTTTCCAGAATTTTCCGGAAGATGGGGGATGATACGTCAATACTACTCTAGTGTTTTCATCACTGGCAATGGTCGCGGTGGGGAAATATGACTTTTATTGTGTTTATAATTGTTCCAGGCAACGTAAGCGAGTAAAAGAAAAAGGTGAGACTTGTTCGTTTTACAACGTCCCTCTAAGAAAGTCGAGTAAAGTGACTAAAAGAAGGAATATGTGGCTTCGTTCAAGCGCTTCGCTGGCAGGACTTCACCCCGACACAAAGCACCAACGTGTGTAATCAGCATTTTTTATCTGGCATGGCCATTAATGGTCCAAGCTCCGTGGATTACGTTCCAACATTTCACCTTGGATATGGGAAACAGACAAAACAGAGAACAACCTCTCGCAGCAGAATGCTACTGGACAGTTGCTAAGCTAGCAGCTAGCTAGTTCTACTAGTCTAGACCTGGCTGTACCTCATTCCACTGCCTATGTTGAAGTTTCAACCTGCGACATATAAGGAGATTCTTCCTTCAACCCCCCTGAAGAAAGAACAGGTGACTAAAATGTCATCCTCAAACATGCAGCTCTATAAAAATGAACAGACCACTGTACTGTTAGCCTGTTATCATTTGAACTCTTTCTGCGTTGAAAAAATATACAGTAGTAGTTTCCACAAGACAAACATGTTTTATTAACATTATTTGAGGTCTGACTTTAAAAACATTTCAGCAATTTCTCTGTTTCTGTAAGTTATTCACACAGTTTTGCTGGGAGCATCGGTGACATGCTGTCACAGAAAAAAAGCAATCCTGTCATCAATGTGTATAAGCATACAGTTTAACTATACATAAGACTGTTTTGTTTATTGTCAAATATGAATTAATACTTTGTTTTACAGCAGCAACTGGCCACCAACTCCTTGCTGACAAAGGGTTTGATGTCAAGTCAGAGGTGGAAAAAGGGAAGCTAGTCTGAACCTGCCCCATTTTCTGTATCCAGCATCCAGACACAAGCAGTTCACTGAGGAAGAGGTATGTATTGTACAAGGAGTGTTGTGGCCTTTTGTAGCACTAAGTGCACTCCTCAGCTGGCTCAGTCATTCCCTCCCCAATTAGACAAAATTTATATACTGTATTCAAATCCATGTTTATTACAGTGATTGATTAATGAAATAGTCCACACATCCCAAAACACATTGATTGTAGTACATTAAATATAGACATGAATACACCAACCTTTAAATATAAAGCAACTGTGCTCTAAGTTGACTTTTAGTGAAGTGGAACTTTTGTTTCGTTAATTTTTTAAATCTGTTAATATACAAATGCTGTTTTAGTCACATTTTAGGATTTTGAATCTCACTAGATAAAGAAAGAGCATTTACAACAAAAACAGGTCAGTCTCTCTTATCATGGTGACCTAACCAGGCCGAAAGAAAATCCTCTTAGTGACTCTGCTGTTGTCAGATCTGTTCTCTAGTTTATAGTCCAGCTCTCTGGTCATCTATCCAGTACATTATTTTATCAACTGAAATTATTGAAGTTCCATGATTTGGTTGATTATAATATTTTATCAATTA
>JBBPBX010035389.1:11438-32091 GCA_038048925.1 Garcialebias charrua
TATAGTCTATTCATGCCCAATAATCCAGGTAGAAAAATCAAATTTACCAACTGACTTAACTTTGTTGGATTTTTATACCTGGACTATTGAGCATGAATGAGATACTATGAACCACCTTGGCCATGATGACTGCCTCAAATGAGTCGGCGGGGGAGAGGGTGGACTCCAGAAATCGTATGTGCACCCTCAAACTGGTTGACCCACTATATGAAGGTGATGTTTATAAGATTGAGTTTGTTGTGGCTCCTCTGACTGATGAAGTCTTTTGGATGAAAGACGAAATGTTTCAACAAAAAGAAACCGTCCAGAGGACCTGACTTAACTTTGTTGGACTCCTCAGGAAGATTGCCACAACCCGAGTATGAACACTGACCAATAATCATCCCTGAGCTGGTGATGAACTTTAATCGGATTTATTTTCAAAACAACTTAAAGTAAATAGTAGTAGGTGTTTTGAACCACTTTGGCAAGACTGTCTCAGAGGAGTTGATGGGGGAGACGGCGGGCCCCAGAGGCCATTTTAGCACCAGCAAACCATTTTTTTCCCACTATGGAGTAGGCTATTTGTGGAAATCAGTTTGTTTGGTGGCTCCTCATAATGAAGAAGTCCTTTGGATGAAGGATGAAACGTCTCAGCAAAAGAGGAAACCGTCCAGGTGACCTGACTGAACATTGTTGGATTATTACCTGGATTATTGAGCATGAACTGTGTGTAACCTGAAATATATTTTTAGATTTGTTTTGTTTCGGAATGGAGTGTTTCTGTCTGTTTTTTTGTTTGTTTTTTTGAATATTTTGTAAAGTCTACCACACAAACAGCATAATTATGATTTCAGAATCAGAAGTACAAATAAAAGCATGGCTGCAGGATTATACCAACTCCATTGTGACAAAATAATAATAAATAAATAAACTAGAGTTGTTTGCTTAAATAAATCCTTTGGATCCTTTAAAATATTTTTTGTAGAATGGTTATGATTTTAATGACTTCACTTTGAAGAAATAAAGATTAATTGGATCTGGATTAAAAATATAAAAGCTAGTCTGAGCAGGACCAAGCTCAAAGTGGATTAGTGCTGTTTTAAAACAACTTTAATCCCAAAACCTTCAGTTCACCAGAATACAGTAGTCCCTCTTTATCGCAGGAGATCCGTACCCTGAAGCTCCGCAATAAGTGAAAAATCGCGAAGTAGGGATAGTAGTACAAGTAGTAAGTAGTAGTTTATTTTAGTATACACATATAAAGGCATTTTAAACCCTTCCCACACACTTACAATATTCTAAACAATGTTTCTAAATTCTTAACACTCTAAAAGAGCACAGAATGTCATGATTTCAGCTCTCTGCCTCCAGCTGCAGTCGTGGCCACGCCCACCTCCCCGCTCTGCACGGAGATCAGCTGATCAGCTGCAGGAGGAAGCTTCTCCCACAGCTAATGATTTATTTTAATTAAAAACTCCATGCCAATCGTGCGGCTCATCCATCAATCAGACATTGGGTGTCATCCAATCTTATTTTGAAAAACCGTGATAGAGCGAGTCCGTGAAAAATGAACAGCGAAGTAACAAGGGACTACTGTACTGTTTTTTATATCTGTACACTAAAAATATGCCACATTACATGATTATTTGCAAATGTACATAGCAGCAGCTAGCTGTAGCACTTCTGTTGAAGAGTCTGAAGCTCTTCCAGCAGGAATATCATATAGTAAATGTTTTATTTTGCAGCTGAAGATTTGAAGATGACATGAATTCAGTTTCCTAACCTCGTCCCCAGAGTGACTGACACTGCAGCTCCAGAGTCAAACACATGCCGGTGTAGCAGTACGCCTTCCCGCCGGCACAAGATGTACCGTCCATCAGGTAAAAATTAGCTGGGCAGAACTCTGTTTTTCCATCACAGTATTCTGGCAGGTCACAGGGTCCAGAGGGAGCACGGCAGAGAGCGCCAGGGCTCTTTAGCTTTATTTTGAGACACAAATAGAAGATAACATGCTTTAATAAACAGATGGTTCAGTCCTTTAGAGTTATATTACTGCAATTTAGACTTTCTCAACAGCAAAACCAAAGACTTCACATTATACTTTTATTAAAATTATAGTGGACCACCTGGTCTCTGAACCTCTTAAGTGGTACATCTTTTCTTTGAAACGTTCAAGGAAGAGTGGACACTATTTTTATTACGTTAATATTGAATCAAAGACACAAATTAAATCACCAAGACTCTTTAATTTGTTTTAATTCAAATATATCAACAGAATAACCTTTTGTCATTTTATTGATCATTGTTATTCTTCAATATGTTGTTAGTTAAAGACTCTGTCCAGGTCAAGGATATGTCAAAAGGAACTTTCAGTATTTGTGCATAGTGTTATAGACGGTTAATCAGTTTTAATCATAGAGCTGGCTCCACTCTAATCTGTCTTTCTCTTCCCTTCAAAACACTTTCTCTGAACAATCTTCCTTCAGCCTTGACTTCTAATAAACTCTGACTTCGGTTGAACTCCTCCTAATTTCCTGGTTGCTAACCAATGAACGGAGTGAGTACTGCTGATGTCAAGCCCTCTTTAAAAGTTCTAAACTTCCTGGAACCCTCAGTTCTGATTGGAAGTCAGATGAAAATGTAACTTTCCCTTAAGCTGTGAACAAGACCATGAGCCAAAGGTTTGGTTCAGCAGCCAGGGTTAACAGCAAGCTGCTGTAAACCCACCCGAGCGTTAAGCTCCAAGTTCAAATAGAATTCCTTTGAGGAATAATTTATCTTGGAAATCAAACCGGAACCAGTGCCGCTACCTCGGTTTGGTTGACGCGGACTTTAGCGAGACGCTGGAAAGTGAACACGCTGGAAGCCTGCTAAACATAGCTGGATAGACGATCCGTGCACGTTTAAGGCTGGCCCTACTTTACCGGAGCTTGGACCTAACATCTTCGCAAAGGTAAAAAGTCGATGTTCATTAGCGGACCTGGGTCTAGCGGACGCCGCCCGAAGAGTGTGCCGTGTTTCTGGTTGAAACTCATTTCAAGATAGTTCCCTTACTCTACCTTCCTCCTTCCCTTAAACCTCTCCTTATCTTTGCCAGTAACAACTAAGCTAAAAGCCTTCAGATATCAAGTAAAACTACCATCTTATTACTTGTTTCTGTTGTCCACAATTTAAATCTGCTGACGTTAAATTATAGGAACATCTGATCAATCAATCCGTTGTACCGTACATGTTATGATGTAATTTATGATTCTGTTAATTAAATGATTCCATCTCTGGTGGGTCAACTATAATTAACATTTCTTGTCATTTACATTGTATCTGATCGCACAATTCATTTGTTTAATCCTGAAAAGAAGAGAATCCGTGATATGTAACAGGTAACACCTGCTCATTCTTACATCTGGTGTTGGACGGCTGAGTAAAACTGACCGTTCCAGTGCTCTTACAAAATAATGGCAGTTTTAATGTTATGGCAAGTAGAAATGCTGTACCTTGCAGTCCTGACAGCAGACTCCATGGGCACACTCAGCTCCAGCTCTCAGGGTGCAGTTTTTGGCATTACAGCAGGGGTTGGTGCACTCCTACACAAACAAGGTACGGTATGTGCAGTAAAATATCACAAGACTTCAAGAGAAAACATTTATCCTGTAGAAAGAAACCGACGGACCTCTTCCTCTCCGCAGTCGCACTCCTCCCCTTCCTCCAGGTAACCGTTTCCACAGTGCTGCCCTCCATACATTAAACGAGTGTTTGGTAAGTTAAAGAGACACTTGCCTCCTCCAGAGCTCAGAAAACTCTTCAGCTCCTGCACGTTACAATTACTGAACACGCGTGGGAACGGAGCCCTGTGGGAGGAACGGACGTCAAAATGGAGTTTCAGCTTTAAAATACTATCATCTCTTCTGCTCTTGCAGAAACATAAACATATAAATGCTGAGTCAGCATTCTCACCATCACTTTCTTTGTTTCTTCCAAATATATTTTGAGAACCAAACTACTTCAGCTCACTTTGTGCCTTTAAATTTTTTTTAAACCATTCGAATATCAAATCGTTGAGCACGATCAGGATTAGTGGTTTCACTTTTGCTGTTTGTGACTCTACTTTTAAAATATTTTAACTTGTTTTTTATTATTATTATTATTGTTTTAAAATCCTTTTAGAAAAACATTTAAATTCCTTCAATTGTTTTAAAATATCGGTCTCCTTGAAATATATTTATCATTCAGACGCAATTGTCACTTCTCTTAGCTTTAAGCTATTGTTTTGCTAGTTTGAGTTATTAACTATAACGTTGTTAGTTGTAGCTGAAGGCAGCACGGTGGTGCAGTTGGTAGAGCTGCTGCCTCTCAACGAGCAGGTCGCCCCGGTTCAAATCCCGGTCCGGGGGCCTTTCTGGGTGGAGTTTGCATGTTCTCTTTGTGCATGCGTGGGTTTCCTCCCACAGACCAAAACCATGCATGTTAGTTTGACTGGTAACTCTAAATTATCTCAGGTTAGGGAGTGAATGGTTGTTTGTCTTTATGTGTCCCTGTGATGGACTGAAGACCTGTCCAGGGTGTCCCCCGCATCTTGGACAGTGACCCCCCCCATGGTTCAAAAATGAAGAAGTGGGTAAAGATAATGGATGGATGGATGGTAGCTTAAGGCTACAGTTTTTCTTTAATTAGGTTTTAGCTACAATTTTGCTAATTTAAGCTTTAAGCTACGGTTTTCCTCATTTTAACTCTTAGCTAATGTTTTTCTCCTTTTAACTGCTTGTTTTCACTAACAGTTCAGATTGTCAGCAGATCCTTTCATCCTGCACACCTCACACCGACCATGTACAGTCTCTACAGTAGACCTTCGGCTCATTTACCCAGTAGCTGCAGCCATGATGCAGCCTCCATCTTCTGCTTTCGCCTGGCAGCAGCCTGCGCTGTCATGACTCATCCCGAAGTTGTGGCCCATCTCGTGTGCTAAGGTGGCAGCAACTCCAACAGGAGACACAGGGGAGTGGTCCTGTTCAACAGAACGCTCAGCTGTTATATTTATCTAAAACAGCAACAGCAGGGTTTGATTATTAGTCTACATTCTGGTGTGGAATTAAAGCAGATTATTCTTGCTGAGCGGAATATATATTTGCCTAAAATAATTTACCCACAATTTTGTTTCTTACCATGTTCACTCCACCCGACTGGTAGTCGGAGCACATGGTTCTGAGAGTAGCCAGTCCAATGGTAGTGCCCTGGAATGACCTTCCTCTATGGACGAAAAGACCAATTGTAAATACAATTATTCAGCTTTTGAATGATTATTGTCTGCTGCCCTTAGTGTTTTAAATAAGATCGTCTAGTGTTAAAGAATGACAGAGTTGTAGCAGTTTTGATAAAATCTTCACCTACTGTGAATGACTCTCAGCTACTACCACACCAAACTTTAGCTCAATATGAGTAAAGTTGACTGAGTTACAGCCATTTATGTGTGTGCTAATGTTGATGAGCTGCAGCAGCTTCCAACAGCTGATGAGTTATCTCTACAATCTTTTAAAAACAAAACATCTTTCCCCACTTTTCACAAGGAACCCTGCCACCTTTTCTTATCTATGACGTTCATGGACAAACAACAAGATGTGGAGATGTTTCATGGATAAACGAACTGAAACTACAGGTAGTCCTCAACTTACGACGGCCTCGAGTTACGACGTTTCATGGTTACGACACACCATTAAAAATATATATAAATTTGTTGAAAATTTTATTTGGAAAAGCAGAGTTACGCAGTTTCCGGTTTGACGTTCTAAACGTAACGGTGGAGAAATACTGCCCAGTACTCTCTAGAAAAAGCTAAGTCTGGTCCACTGGACATTCAAAAAACAAAACTTGTTGGAGCAAGCTGGACAGGCAGCAGCTGTGGAAAAGTAGCTGTTTTATGGACGGCGGTTTTAAAACGTAAACGAATGGAGAATACGGAGGAGGGACAGTGGAAATGGCTTCATTAGCAACCCAGTAGGTTATTACCGGTAACTCTTTTTTCCATTCATTATGGCTCCCAAATGTATGTGTATTTTGATAATTATGTAGGGTACTGTGTTAGGATAGGCTAAGTGCTTTGTAAAATACAGTACTATAAGTTGAAGTATTTACGTATGTTCCGACTTACGTCGAAATTCGGGTTACGACGCAGCGCAGGAACAGAACTCAGTCATAAGTCGGGGACTACCTGTACTGGAAAACCCCTAGTTATTATTATGTATTTATTTTATTCTATTTTATTATTGTATTATTATTGTATTATTATTATTATTATTATTATTATTATTATTATTATTATTATTATTTTACGTCTGTGTGTTTGTAAGCAACCTGTGCTGTCTTTTTCAGATTCTCATATTTCTGACATTGATGTCATATTTGTTGTATACCGTATGCTGTTAATAAAGAGGGGGAAAAAAGTTATTTGTTCAATCAGTAATTACTTCCTGAGCGTTTAATTAAAATCCATTCAGTGAGTCATGATATTTTGCTAACAATGTACACAAACGCTCGGACACAGGCTTCTCAACAGACGGGAGAACAGGGACATGTGTGTTGGTTAAAGTGTATGAAAGCGTGCAGATACTGACGTGATCAGCTGAGCGTTGTCGTTGGGGAGAGTTTTGAGCATTTTCTGCCTCCAGGACAGAAAAGCGTCCAGCGTGCTGCGCGGGTTATCAGACATGTTGATCTTGTCCTGGTCGGTCCACACCTCCAGGCCGATCAAAGCCACGCGGATGCTCAGAGCCCTGTAGAACTGTTGGTGTGGACAGAGACAGACACGGTCAGCGCTGTGAACAAGAAGGTTGGAGAGCTTTCCATGCGTACGAGATGCTACCTTATCAACCAAGTTGGCCGCTTCCAGCAGCTTCGCTCTGGTCTTCTCCAAACTCCGACCATGCCACTCAAACTGCAACACAACACAGGAACACGTGAACAAAGCATGGCACCTTGTTTACACTCGTCTAGTAACTGAACGAACACTTTTCAGAAGATAAAAAAGAGGAATCAAAACCAACTGGAGTTTATTAGTAACTGTACAGGTAGTCCTCAGGTTACGATGGTCTCGAGTTACGACGTTTCGTGGTTACGTCGCATCTCCCATAAATATATATACAGAATATATATATTTTTTTTATTAAAAAAATAAAAATTTTGAAATTTATTTTGAAAAGCTGTTACGCAGTTTCCGGTTTTATGTTCTAAATAATAATAATAATACGTTGTCAACGTAGCGTCGTCAACGTAGCGGCAGCGGAATACTGCACTGTACAGGTAGTCCCCGACTTACGAGCGCTCTTACTTACGAGGTCCCGGACTTACGAGCATGCATCTCATTAAAAAAAAAAAAAAATATTTTTTTTTTTTTTAATATTATAAATGAATACATGTACAGTACTGGACAGTCACCAAGAACTTAGCCAATCCTAACACAGTTAAAAAAAGTGAAGGAATAAGTTGAATTGTCTCCCTTTCACATAAAGGGAGCAAGCTCCCTATGGAGCCTGCAGGGAGGAGGGAGACAATTCAACTGACTCCTTCATGTTTAAAAACTGTGTTAGGATAGGCTAAGTGCTTGGTGACTGTGCAGTACTGTACATTTATCTATTTATAAATAAAAAACAATAAAAAAATAAAAATACTGTATATACTGTATATTTTAATAAATAGATAAATGTACAGTACTGTACAGTCACCAAGCACTTAGACTATCCTAACACAGTTTTTAAACATGAAGGAGTCAGTTGAATTGTCTCCCTCCTCCCTGCAGGCTCCATAGGGAGCTTGCTCCATTTATGTGAAAGGGAGACAATTCAACTTATTCCTTCATTTTTTAAAAACTGTGTTAGGATTGGCTAAGTGCTTGGTGACTGTCCAGTACTGTACATGTATTCATTTATAAAAAAAAAAAAAAAAAAATAAAAAAAAAAAAAATTTTTTTTTTTTTTTACTATGTGATCCTACTTACGAATTTTTGACATACGAGCGCCCCCTAGGGACGGAACTCGCTCGTAAGTCGGGGACTACCTGTACTCTCTAAAAAAGCTAGGTCTGGTCCTCTGGACATTCAAAAAACAAAACAAAACTGTACTGTGAACGTGGTTTTACGTCGTAAACGAATAGAGAATACGGAGGATGATGGAGGAAACGGCTTCACCAGCATCCCAGTAGGAAATTAACCTTTTTCCTTCATTATGGCACTCAAATGTATGCGTTTTTTGATAATTATGTGCGGTACTGTGTTAGGATAGGCTACACTCTAAAAAGAAAACAGTTGATCCAACTTAAACGAATCACTTCAATTGGTAACAAGTAATTCATTTAAGTTTTTCCAACTTAATTTCGAAAACAGTTGATCCAACTTAAATGAATCACTTCAATTGGTAACAAGTAATTCATTTAAGTTTTTCCAACTTAATTTCTTAAGTTTATTTTATTTGATAAATTAAGTCAAACTAACTGAAAACACACAGTTTCTTCTAAATTATAAATCTACATCACTCTGACTTAATTTTATGTAAAGTAAACTCAAATGTTTTAAGTCATTCCAAACCAATTGCTTCAATTGGTAACAAGTAATTTATTTAAGTTTTTCCAACTTAATTTTTTAAGTTTATTTTATTTGATGAATTAAGTCATACTAACTCGAATCACATAGTTTCTTCTAAATTATAAATTCACGTCATTCTGACTTAATTTTATGTAAAGTAAACTCAAATGTTTTAAGTCATTCCAACCCAAACCAATCACTTCAATTGGTAACAAGTAATTCATTTAAGTTTTTCCAACTTAATTTTATAAGTTTATTTAATTTGCTCAACATTCAACATTACTTTCATTGTAATGAGAAATTAAGTTGGCTAAATAAATCTCCATTGCACAAATGAAATCTTTCAAGTTTTATTAACAAATGTCCACAATTCTTAAATCAAATCCAACAAAAGAAGCTGAATAATAAATTTGTGACCCATCACATCAAATAGGTTTATATTTCAAAGTGGTATGTGTAAATTTAGATAGTAAATGGTTAAAATGTTGGCCAACAATTCCAATTTTTTAAAATAAGATGAATGAATAACTTATCAAATGGTTTAAATTAAATATCTGAAATAAAATCTTCACACCAAATATCAAACCATTTTCATGATTAAGACAATACAATGCATTTGGCAGGATGATCTAAGTATGAAAATGTATTTCTAAAAGTCAGTAATATATATGTTTGCTTGTAGGTCATTTTGACCAAATTTGACTTTAACTCCTGTTTGATGATGTGATGGGTCACATATTCAGTATGAAGTTCTAGTAAAACTAACCCGCTTTCAAAAACAAGGAGCGAGTAATCTGGTGATCTGATATAAATACATTCAGATAATCCTCCTTTAAAACATGGAGCGAGAAATCTGGTGATCTAACAAAATACTTTCAGCTAATCCTCCTTTTAAAACATGGAGCGAGAAATCTGGTGATCCAACATGTGTTCACATATAGACAACTTCAGTGTTGTTTCAGAAACAGTTCTCAACCATCATTAGCAAAGCACATCCATCATAAACAGTTCTCAACCATCAGGAGCAATTGACATCCATCATAAACAGTTTTCAACTATCATTATCAAATCACATCATCAGGAGCAATTGACATCCATCAGAAACATGTTGCAACCATCATGTATGAAAAACCAGTGCCTTAGTGTACAGTCCAGGAACTTTAAAAAGCTAGAAGCAGCACAAAAAAATAATAATAATAATAATGTCCTTTTCTGTCATCTGTGTATGTTTCCCATACACAGACGAAATTCGTCTCTGCATTCAACCCAACCACCACCAGGTGGTGCAGTGAGCAGCCATAGAAAGCGCCCGGGGAGCTGGAGAATTAGGTGTGCACTCAAAGACAGCATAGAAAAGAAAATTCCCTTACTTTGATTGAAGTGGAGGTAGACAGGCTTATTAGGTGGTTCTCATGTTCAAACATGGATCAGATGGAACTGCTTAGCCATTGAGCAATGATTCAACCATGGATGATGGGTACATGGGAGTCCAGATGTGAGTTCAGGTCAGGTGTGTGGTCCTGATGAGAGCAGGTCTGTCCATCAGGACAGGTGTGTTTTCCTGTTTTATCAGCAGTCATTGATGTGGATACATGTCAGGGTTAGGCACAAGGTGTTGATGTACAGGTAATGAATGGAGAGGAGCAGCAGGAGGTAGTAGGATGGTGAGGAGAGAGCAGAGGACACAGGTCTGTCCATGAGGTCAGGCGCAGCAGGTGTTGTCTGTTGAAAGAAACACAAACAATTAACATGTGAAGTTAAAGCACGGTCATGACCTGCAATAAAAACATAAAACAC
Organism: Garcialebias charrua; assembly: GCA_038048925.1. Classification (NCBI taxonomy): domain Eukaryota; kingdom Metazoa; phylum Chordata; class Actinopteri; order Cyprinodontiformes; family Rivulidae; genus Garcialebias; species Garcialebias charrua. Next base: position 21,784 of record JBBPBX010035389.1, read on the forward strand.
ACAACAGAAAACAAGTTCAACTCACTGTTAGGCACAAGGTGTTGACGCACAGGTGATGGAAGGAGAGGAGCTGCAAGAGGCAGGAGGAGAGGACACAGGTCTGTCCATAAAGTCAGGTGCAGCAGGTGTAGTCTGTTGAAAGAGACACAAACATGAACATGTGAAGTTAAAGCAGGGTCATGACCTGCAATAAAAACATAAAACACAGACAGAAAACAAGTTCAACTCACTGTTAGGTACAAGGTGTTGACGCACAGGTGATGGAAGGAGAGGAGCTGCAGGAGGATGGTGAGGAGAGAGAGCAGAGGACACAGGTCTGTCCATGAGGTCAGGTGTAGCAGGTGTTGTCTGTTGAAAGAAACACAAACAATTAACATGTGAAGTTAAAGCACGGTCATGACCTGCAATAAAAACATAAAACACAGACAGAAAACAAGTTCAACTCACTGTTAGGCACAAGGTGTTGACGCACAGGTGATGGAAGGAAAGGAGCTGCAGGAGGCAGGAGGAGAGGACACAGGTCTGTCCATGAGGTCAGGCGCAGCAGGTGTTGTCTGTTGAAAGAAACACAAACAATTAACATGTGAAGTTAAAGCACGGTCATGACCTGCAATAAAAACATAAAACACAGACAGAAAACAAGTTCAACTCACTGTTAGGCACAAGGTGTTGACGCACAGGTGATGGAAGGAAAGGAGCTGCAGGAGGCAGGAGGAGAGGACACAGGTCTGTCCATGAGGTCAAGCGCAGCAGGTGTTGTCTGTTGAAAGAAACACAAACAATTAACATGTGAAGTTAAAGCACGGTCATGACCTGCAATAAAAACATAAAATACAGACAGAAAACAAGTTAAACTCACTGTTACGCACAAGGTGTTGACGCACAGGTGATGGAAGGAGAGGAGCTGCAGGAGGAAGGAGGAGAGGACACAGGTCTGTCCATGAGGTCAGGTGTAGTAGGTGTTGTCTGTTGAAAGAGACACAAACAATTAACATGTGAAGTTAAAGCACGGTCATGACCTGCAATAAAAACAAAACACAGACAGAAAACAAGTTCAACTCACCGTTAGGCACAAGGTGTTGACGCACAGATGATGGAAGGAGAGGAGCTGCAGGAGGCAGGAGGAGAGGACACAGGTCTGTCCATGAGGTCAGGCGTAGCAGGTGTTGTCTGTTGAAAGAAACACAAACAATTAACATGTGAAGTTAAAGCATGGTCATGACCTGCAATAAAAACATAAAACACAGACAGAAAACAAGTTCAACTCACTGTTAGGCACAAGGTGTTGACGCACAGGTGATGGAAGGAAAGGAGCTGCAGGAGGCAGGAGGAGAGGACACAGGTCTGTCCATGAGGTCAGGCGCAGCAGGTGTTGTCTGTTGAAAGAAACACAAACAATTAACATGTGAAGTTAAAGCACGGTCATGACCTGCAATAAAAACATAAAATACAGACAGAAAACAAGTTAAACTCACTGTTACGCACAAGGTGTTGATGCACAGGTGATGGAAGGAGAGGAGCTGCAGGAGGAAGGAGGAGAGGACACAGGTCTGTCCATGAGGTCAGGTGTAGTAGGTGTTGTCTGTTGAAAGAGACACAAACAATTAACATGTGAAGTCAAAGGTTCACTATGTAATTTCTGCAGGACGCTGGGACTTAGAAATATTTTCATCAGGTAAAAGCATTCTGCCCCCCCCCCCTCAGAGCCATATATGACTCTGAGGAGGAGCCACAGTCCATTCTCTGTTGAACTTGAGTTCTGCAGCTCCGCCCCCTGCTGTGTGTCCACTCGGAGCACTTCAATATTCTGTGATTATATGTTAATAAAATGTTTTAAAAATATAATAAAACCATGGAGCACTTGTCCAACAACACAAAAACCAGCAGAAATCAGCAAAGCTTCACGCAGCAACGTTGGACATGATTTAATTTGCTCGTGACTTCCTCATGTCTGTCAGTCGATGTCTGGTATGTCTGGAATGTTCCGCCCCCAATACATGTCCTATGGCAGACGCTGCGAAGTTCTGTGATTATATGTTAATATAACGTTCTAAAAAATATAATAAAAACATGAATCACTCGTCCAACAACACAAAAACACCCTGAAATCAGCAGAGCTTCACTAGCCACTTTGGACATGAATTAATTCGCTCGTGAGTCGTGACAAATCAATTTCCTCATTCCTGTGAGTGAAGGATGAAGCGATCACTTGACTTTTGGCAAAAAAACAAAATAAAAGTCCAGCTCTGGGATGAAGAAGGGATATTTAATACATTTGTGTCACATACAAATCAGTCCTGCATCGCTTTGCAATCCTTTGAATGAGAATGTGCGCGGCGCTGAGGCTGGGACAGGCGGGGGCGTGGGTTGGGGCGTGACAAACAACTCTGTTTTTATTGGCTGGTCATTGTCCGGGTCACTCTGTGTTTTTAGTGTTTTTATAAATGCTGATAGAGAAGCAAGGGGACTATAGTTTTTTTCAGAGATTACTTTGTCTAACATCAGTTTGTCAGTAGATAGTGACAGAGTGAAGAAATATGTTAAAAATATATTGTTTGAAAAGTTACAGACTACATTACAATCTTACATACCCGAGCTTTAAAGCTGCACTATGTAACTTTGTAATGTCCCTCAGAGCCATATATGGCTCTGAGGGGAGGGAGCAGAATGATTTCACCTGCTGGAAATATTTCTAAGTCCCAGGGTACTGCAGAAACTACAGAGTATAGCTTTAAAGGGACTGTGTTACATGTTCATGAATCTGAATCCATCCTATAAAAAGGAGTATGAAAAAGCCTTCAGGTTGGAAGAGGATAAATTTAAAATACCAAGGTGGTGTAAGGAAAAGTCCAAGTTGGTGTGGCAACGTGAGGAGAGGCCCAAGCTGGTGTGAAGAGAGACCTGCAGTGGCGTAGCTGGAGGCCAGAGGTGGCATGAGGAGAGACGTATGGTGGCGTGAGGAAAGGTCTGAGGTGCTATGAGGAGAGACTTGTAGCGGAGTGAAGGGAGGCCTGAGGTGGTGTAAGGAGAAGCCAAAGGTGGTGAAGAGAGGCCCAAAGTGGTGTGAGTAGAGGCAAACAGAGTTGCTGCAGATGTCGAGGCCCAAGTTGAAGTAACCACGCCAAATGAGATAAGTGAGACCAGTGACGGGACCTGCCAGCTTGGACGATGTTAAGCCGGGATTGTGCGAGTCATGCCGAGCAGGCTTGGGAAGGGAGGGTACTGTAGCAATGAAAAACATGGAGATGAAAAAATCTCTGAACTTCATGTCTTCTGAACTAACTAGGTTTGCTTCTCAGCAGGAACGATTGATTGAAAATACATGAAATGACAAAAGAAATAAAGGTAGTCCCCGACTTACGAGCGAGTTCCGTTCCTGCGAGGTGCTCGTAACACGAAAATTCGTAAGTTGGAACACAAAGCATGTGTTCTCGTAAGTCCGGATTTTCGCTCGTAAGTTGGAACATTTATGCTAGCGCCACTACGAACACTCATTTTTCATCAAAAACATTCATATTAGTTCATAAACATGGTCGGAAACGTGTTTCCAAACGGTTAGCTAACACACTTTCATCTAAAAACACAAAAAAGTGCTGTATTTTTTACAAATTTACTTCTCTTTCGCCAGCTCGTAAGTCCGGGCGCTTGTAGGTCAGAGCGCTCGTAAGTCGAGGACTACCTGTAGTTGAATCGAAGCAAAGAGTTGATCATTTGAAACAATATGAAAGAAGATATGATTTAGTTATAACTGGACCAAAAACAAAGCAGAGATCATATGGATGGGTTGCTTCAGGTGCGAAGACAAGAGGACAGTCCACAAGAGGAACTGACAACACAAGCCCTATGCAATATTGAAGAGGTTAGACTCATTGCTTTGTAATATTTAGCTTCAAACATTATTTTTACCACATCTGTTTCATTATGGATTTAATATCTTAGTGAACCTTAAGTTAACCCTAGTCACGCCATCTCTGAGGGAGAGCCCATCAACCCTTTGGACACTGTTCTATGTGACCAAATGTTCTGCATGTTTTAGTTGTATCCTTGTTTAAAACAATTAAATTACCTACCGTAAAAACCAGTGTATAATACGCTGTATTTTTGCTCATTTGAATGTCACCAAAGAGTATTATTTATGGATTTTTTCCCCATATTTTTAGACCCATTTTTCGCTCTGATTCTTCGTTTTTCATTTTTGGCAAAAATGGTGCAGTACCAGTTTTGGCCGCTATACGGGCGTTGTAGGCAGCAGCCAGCAGAGGACTCATGCTTCATCCTCACCAAACGCATCAAAATGCTCCCAATGCTCTGTGTTTGCTGCTTGTCAACAGATGTCTGTCCCCACCGAACATGTCTGCAGAAGCGCAGTGGGAGGAGCGTGTGGCTCCCTTCCCGGTCAGATCCGTGTTGTTTTTATGTACACTGGGCAGATAAAATCAGCTTCACGTAACACTTGAGTGGGTTTTCTACGAGCCAAACTGCAACTCCAAAAGTCTTTGTTGAGATTAAAACGTTTTTTTTTATGTTTGGGGTGATGTACGCTCGAGTGGACAGTGCAAATTTAAAAATGCCAGGTTTTCCTACCGGAGGCTGGTTTCGTCCACAGAAAGTCCCGTCGTCGTTGTGTCATCACAATAGCAGTCTCTCCCGAGTGGTTGCTGCGACGCTACGAGCAGCAGAAGCAAGAATATTCTGGCTTCCTGCTGCTCGGCTGCCGGGTGCTGCTGCGCTGCTTGAAATGCTGAAGACGCGCCGCGTCACGCCCCGCTGCTCCAAGATGCGCAGCCACATAGACTTTCAATGTAAAGTGTCTGCTTCGGCTCCGCGAAAAGCGTTTGGTGAGGATTCAGCATCAGAGAGTGAAGAGGAAGAGGAGGGCCACTTCCAGACGTTTCTAGCTCATGTGTCCGAAAACAGCCTCCTCTGGTCGGACTGACTCTGTCGCTGCCCGCCCCTTGCTCTGGGTGTACCGATAGCTGCATTTAGCTTAGCTGTGAGGTTCGCTGTTTTTGTTTGCAAGATACCACTCATAAACCACACCGCAGATTTTTAAATCCAGCTGATTTCACATTTGGTTCAGCTCAGGAGCCCGTCTGCTATAGTCAGGTAAGAAATATATTTTTTAAGCGTTTATTTAGCTAAATTTAAAGAAACAAAGCGTCCGGTCCGAGCCGCCTGCCTAAAATTAGGCGAAGTTTTTTTTAAAAATCCAGCTGATTTGAACATTTCGTTAAGTTCAGGAGCACGTCTGCTATAAAGTCAGCTAAGAAATATTTTTTTCTCGCAAAGAAATAATTGTTTTTACCTTGTTTCCTTGTAGGGGTGAACGATTAATCGCATTTGCGATTATCTCGCGATATGTTAAAACGTGATTCTCTAATCGCACGGGCTGCGATTTGACTGGTCACGTGACTTGGTAGTGAACCGCTTTGGCCGCGCGCAGCTCTGAATGGAGCAAGGAGGAGACTGCGCTCCAACACTGTTGCTTCAGGCTCGACAGAAGTCATAAAAGTTATAAATTCAGGTAAGTTAGCTTGTGTAAACGTGAATCTGATCTTAGAGGCTGAAACACCGAGACCGCGAGCTGGTCACGTGACTTAGTAGTGGCCGCGCCGAGCAGCAGGAGCTCAGCTGAGCGAGCAAAACAGAGCAGGGCGGAGGAGGAGACTGTGCTCCAACACTGTTGCTTCAGGCTCGACAGAAGTCATAAAAGTTATAAATTCAGGTAAGTTAGCTCATTTAAACGTGTATCTGAGCTTAGACGCTGAGACACCGAGACTGAGCGCGAGCTAGTCATGTGACCGCCGGGTCTGTTTTGACGGTGCCCGGTTAGCAGCTAGCTCAGCAAGCTAACGTTCTGCGTGAAAAAGCGCATTAATTATCTGATAAAAAAAAAACAGTTGTGTCGTTAGTGATATGAATTAATACAGAACCAGTAAAAATAATCACATTTTAAATCGCAATCGCAATTTATAGAAAAATAATCGCAATTAATAATAATAATGTGTTTGTCTGTCATCTGCGTATGTTCCCCATACACGGACGAAATTCGTCTCTGCATTTAACCCAACCACCCCAGGTGGTGCAGTGAGCAGCCAGAGGGCGCTCGGGGAGCTGGAGAATTAGGTGTGCACTCATAGACACCCCAAGATGTGTAGTGGCCGGGACGCGAACCCGCGTCCTTCGGGTCCCAAGTCAAACGCCCTAACCACTACACCATCTTAGATTATTTTCCAAAATCGTTCAGCCCTATTTCCTTGTGAAGTTCTTTGTACTCGCTCGCTTCTGTCGCCGCCATCTTAATCAGGGCAAATGAGGCGCTGACGCGTCGCGATGACGCGTATTAAACACTGAAGCATATTATGTACAATTTTTTCTTGTTTATGGTTAATAATTGGACAAAGCGTATTAAACACCGGTGCGTATTTTACAACGGCGAATACGGTACTCAGATTAGAATGTCATCAAGTTTAGACTTCAGATGGTTTCTTGTATAATGAGCATCAAAAATCAGTAATTTGCGCAAAAAATCTGTATTAATCACACGTGGGTAGGGTGGAGGTGCAAGCGGACCGCAGCTTTACCGGGGGGGGTAAGGGGGGAGACGCTCTTTTAAAGACGTGTTTGTTTGACTTTTTTTTTTCTAAAATCACAGACTTCTCTGAGTCAGCTTCAGGTGCTTGTAGTTAATCATAATATAATCTTCTAAATTTAACCAGGTGTTTCAGGATAAACTTGGTTAAAAAAAAACAGTAAAAATAAATAATTTTTTTTCTGTGCAGAGAACTTCCTCTGCTATAATTTTTTCACATAAACATATTAAAGCTTTTAATTGAAAACACTAAAATTACAGAAAAGATGTTTAAAAACCTCTTTCCTCAAAAAGTCTTCAGTCCTAAGAACACTAAACTAACTTTTAATAAGGTCATGTACACAGTTTAATTTACATCTAACACCCCAACCCCCCCCCCCCCACACACACACACACACACACACGAGAGGTCACCACACCACCACGGTTAAAAGAAATCCTAGGGGAAACCCTGTATCATTTTAGTGTTTTCAACTGAGCTTTCATATATATACTGTACAGTATATATTTTTTTAATTATAGCAAAGGACGGTCTCTGCACAGAATATATACTGTTTTTTTTTTTTTACCAAGGTTTCTACACTAAAATTATTGTGTGATTTTGAAGCGGGCGCTGTACCGGTCTGTCGTGGTGAAGAGAGAGCTGAGTCAAAAGGCAAAGCTCTCAATTTACCGATCGATCTACGTTCCCACCCTCATCTATGGTCATGAGCTTTGGGTTGTGACCGAAAGAACGAGATCTCGGATACAAGCGGCTGAAATGAGTTTTCTCCACAGGGTGTCTGGACTCTCCCTTAGAGATAGGGTGAGAAGCTCAGTCATCCGGGAGGGACTCGGAGTAGAGCCGCTGCTTCTCCACATCGAGAGGAGCCAGTTGAGGTGGCTCGGGCATCTGGTTAGGATGCCTCCTGGACGCCTCCCTGGGGAGGTGTTCCGGGCATGTCCCACCGGGAGGAGACCCAGAGGAAGACCCAGGACACGCTGGAGGGACTATGTTTCTCGGCTGGCCTGGGAACGCCTTGGGATTCCCCCAGAGGAGCTGCTCCAAGTGGCTGGGGAGAGGGAAGTCTGGGCCTCCCTACTTAGGCTGCTACCCCCGCGACCCGACCCCGGATAAGCGGACGAAAATGGATTGATGGATGGATGTTAGAAAAGTTACAGACTGCATTACAAAGTTACATAGTGCAGCTTTAAATGTGACAATTGACATGTAAAATAAATAAATTATATACACATACAAACACACCGCATTACCATTGTAAATTTCATTTTAAATTATTGGTACAGAATACTTATATTAGCTACTAACTTATGAAGCAAATATGGCTCACCTTATGTATCAATGATGGTTGGGTCCAGGGTCCAGGCCTGAGGGAAGAGAGGTGATGTTAACTCAATGTTCTTACAAACATTAATCACTTCACAATTATACTGTATATTTTTTTGTAAAAGGCAGCCGATGGAGTTGTTTTTTCATAAAGAGCTGAACTTTTTGACTGAAGTGTTGACGTGATTGATGTAGCCACGCTCAGTAACTAAAGCCTGCGCATAAACAACATTCAGACTAAGATCCAGATCTTTAAAAACTCAATACAGTTTATGTTATTGCTCTGGACCGATCTAAATCACCTGATGAAGTACAGTAGTTTTAATGCAGCTGTTGGTGTAGCGCAGTTTCAGTAACAGCTGCTGTTTCTTCGTTCACGTTCGGGTGACGTCGTTTCCAGCGCGTTCACGTTAGACATGTTGATGCAGATCCAGTCTTGTGAAAACACGTCCACACAGCTTTGGATGTGCGCTCGTCAAAAAAGCCATTACAGGAGACAGTACACGACATGCTAACGGCTAAATGCTGCGCGTGCTGCGCGTGCCACGCGATAATAGCTCCGTGCTGAAACGCGGCCAGGAAATTTAGTTCCGCGGTGCATATATTCTCCCGTTAATAACGTTCAATGAGTGAAAAAACAACCAAAACGGTACGCAGGTGGACCAAACCGAACGTGCTTGTTCCGAAACGGTCCGGTACACCCACTTGTTTTTTTTTTCTTCCCCCTCGCGACTCGCGCGCGGCGCCACTGGAGTTTCAGGCTAGGACCTAGCATTAGCCTAATAAATAGCAACGAAGCGGAGGCATTGATTACAAAATAACCACCACCCCAGGAAAAAAACACCACCACCACCACACAAGCTGAAAATGTTATCAGACTACATGCACCGCTGATTTCCCCCCCTCCAACAGAGATTTAGGCGACAGGACAAGTGTGACTAGGACCTAGCCTAGCATAGTAGCAGTAACGTAGCACTCTGCGCTCACACCGCGGGACTATTAACAATATATATAACTAGAAAACTAACTCGTGCGTTTTAAAAGATAACTGCCATAGTAAATAACTTACTCTTCAATTTGAACGTTGTCCTCACGATGATGCGGGAGAAAAATGGCTGCCGCAGCCTGCCGGTTGCATGTGCTCGGCTCTGTGAAAATTTACGTCATGACGTCAGACGTAGGATGGCACAGCCGCAAGAAACTAACTGTTTCACTTGGGCGCACAGTGAAATATTTACTTCTGATAAATCTGTAGGACTTCTAAGTTAATTGAGCCCATGAAAGTACATTGTTTTGACTAAATCAAAAGAATTAGGTCAGATCAATGTTAATAAATCCACAACGAGAACTACAGCCCAAATACTCTTCTTAGAGTGTACATGAGGCCCTGAGGTCTCTTTAATAGCGGACAATTTAAAACCCGACGAATTTAGCAATTTATGTGAAGATTTGAGCTATTTGTCTTCATTTTGGGAAGCAGAAAATAATTTGGGTGATGGAACAAGAAACAGCAGGATCTACCGTATTTTCCGGATTAGGTTGCGGCTTTTTTTATCATTTTTGCATGCCCTGCGACCTATATTCAGGTGCGACCTATTTATGGCTTTTTATAAAATAAGCTGATTTGTAATCATTAACAAAAATTAAACTGAGACGCACTCTTACAATAATGTCAGCTAACAAATATTTTTTTAGGTGTTTATCCTGCTAAAATTATTCATTTATTAAAGAAAAGTTCAGCTCAGACACATATTTGCTATAATTTTTATCAAACAAATAATTGTTTTTAAGTGTTAATCTTCTTAAAAGCCTTGCTGTGCGCTCCTGTGGCAGACATTTGCAGAAGAGCTAAATACTCGTCCTTGTGCCGCCGCTGTGGCGCAGAGAGATAAGCGGGCGGCACATATGCTTGAGGCTTTCGCCTCTTCACAGGTGTCGCGGGTTCACGTCCCAGACCAGACGAGCTCCTTTCTGTGGTGTCTCCCCCCCTCTTCACCGTCTCTCCCTCTCCAATAAAGGCCACTAGTGCCCAGAAAATGTGAAAAATAAAGTAAAATAAAAAAACACATCCACATTTTCACGTAGGTGCGACCTATATTCGGGTGCGACCTATATTCCAGAAAATACGGTAATTTAGGTCTGATGCTGTATCAGACTTACCTTCATGCCGAGCTGCTCACACGCGCGCACTGTGACAAGCCCAGAGCTCTGCCCGGTGTTACGTCACAGATGGTGCGTTCGCGTGAAATTGGATTTCCCATGATTAAACACGGCTTGAAGTTCAAAATCACTTTTAAAGCAAAATTAAAGTGATTTATCATTTTGTTTGCAAAAACGAACATATTTAAATGCTAAAAGATATCTATTTTGAGCAATTTTATGAAAATTA
>JBBPBX010035390.1:3119-13742 GCA_038048925.1 Garcialebias charrua
TGTTAAGAAATTATTTTGGTTTTATTTTTACATTTGTTTCTATTTTTAACTTATACTTAAAAAAAGATTATCAGTGTTCCTTTGTATAGACTTTTAATTTTTCACCTTAGATTTGCCCTGATGTACCTTAAACTTGAGCATTTTTATTTTAAATTGGTTTGCATGAACTCACAAAATAGGAATCTTAAAGTTTAAAGTGATAGCGTAACACTGTGACTCACATTTGTTCACCTCGTGGCTTTTTCCTTAAAAAGTACAAAGAACCAAATTTATTTTAACTCTCAAATTGGTTAATTAAATGAGGTGATTACTCCTTTTTCAAAATAACACACAGGCACCATTTATCCTGCTCAACACTTTGCTGTTGAAAACACAACTAAACTTGTGTTTAATATAAATTTGAGGGTGACACTGTTCATTAAATAACTTTAAAGGTTCAGTATGCAGTTTCTGTAGAACTGCAGCAGTTAGAAATATTTTCAACAGGCAAAGCATTCTGATCCCTCCCCCTCAGAGCCATATGTGGCTCTGCCCCCTTGTGGTCTGTTGAATTTCAAATTCAAGCTCTGTTTTTATTGGCTGATTCAAATTCAAGCTCTGTTTTTATTGGCTGGTTACAAACTCTGTTTTTATTGGCTGGAAAATGGCGGGTCACCTTTTCTTTTTAGAAATGCTTATTTACCACCTGGAGAAGCAAGGGGACAATATTTTTTTTAATTTTTTTTCAGAGATTACCTGGCTAACATCAGTCTGTCAGGAGGTAGTGACAGAGTGAAGAAATATGTTCATAAAAAAAGCTACATACTGCAGCTTTAAAGTGCCTGTGACTTCAACATTTTGTAATAAATACAAATGCATTTTTGGAAAGGCAACATTAATAACATATTGCAAAAAAATGTCAAGCCACCAAGATGCACAGTGGTTGAGATATGAACCGTAACAGGAAGTGATGTCAAAGGGGAATGCCTGCATGTGAACAGATCATTGCTACAATATCTTTAACCAAATAGGAGGCCTGTCTTTTCTTTTGAAATGTAACTTTTTACCCAACAAATTACCCATCAAATTATCCAAATTTCATCAACAAGCCCTTCTAGCTTGGAAACTAGCTTTTGTCCACAATTTTTCACCTCATAAAGCTCTCCTCTGGAATAACTGCAATATTTTGATTAGGAATAAATCAATTTTTTCTCTTAACTGGTTCAAAAAAGATATCAACCACATCCTTAATCTTTTTGATAATGCTGGCAATATGTTGTCTTATGAGAACTTTATGTCTGTCCATGGTTTTCCCATTCCTTTCAGAGAATTTAAGATGATAACCAATGCTATTCCTAAAGAATTAATTCAACTCGTTAAAAGTCACTTATGTTACAGTGAGTTTACGAAAACTCTACCCACGCTCACTCTGGAAGGAATTAAACTTACAGATAAAAAATGTAACAATAGACACATACGCCAGTGCTTTCATAAGAAAAAATATGTGGCTCCCAGAGGTAAATTTTATTGGAGAGCTCAAATTGATAACATAAATTGGAGAAGGGCCTGGCTCTTACCCCACAAGTTCTGTATTTCTAACAAAGCTAAAGAAGTACACTTTAAAATTTTACACAACATATATCCCGTGAACTGTATCATTGCTAAATTCACAGATATCAATGACTCTTGTACTTTTTGTAAAAATAACTCAGAAACTATATCACATTTATTTTTTACTTGTGACATATCCAAGAAATTTTGGAGTGACCTTGAATCTCACATTTTTCAATCGACTAAAATTGCATGCACATTAAATCTCCAAAATATTATTTGCTATTATACTAACTCTGAAAATTGTAAGTTCGAACATTTACTCAATTTTATCATTTTATATGCCAAATTTTTTATCCATAAACAAAAATTTGCTAATTCAATACCGAATTTTATTCATTTTCAATCAGAGCTAAAATATCTGATTGACTCCCTTAAATTGATTAATAACAAAAAAGCTAATTGTTTCTTTCTAATTACGAATCATTTTTTCCCGAATCCTCTGACTAAGTTTTCATTTTATTCTCTGTTATTAAATAGTATCTCTGTTTATAATATGTAATTTGTCCTGCTTGTTTACAACGGACTTTGTTTACATATCTTGTTACTGTTTTTGTGGTGCTGTTTGTTAATTACAATACCTGTTTGTTTTGTACATATTGTTCAATAAAAAATAAATTAAAAAAAAAGATCAATGCTACAATGGCTAGCACAGACAGCAGAATGGAATCTCACATTTAGGTTATTTAGAATTACTATCAGAGATGAGGAAGAGTCAGGATTTAGATATTGTTTCAATGAAGAAAAACAAGGAAGTTCCCCTTTTTAAAGAGATCTCCTTTGATGTCACTTTCAGTTTCACTTTGGCTGCACCAAGTTTAAAGAAAAAAGTACCAGTTATGTGACTAAATGAATATGTGTATTTAGCCAAAAATTATTAAATGTTAAAATGTTTTCTTACATTGTTGTATGTGTAGGATAAGCATGTCACTGTCACTTTAAATGGAAACGCTGGATGAGCAACATGTCACTTTCTGTCTCTGGCTACTGAGATAACATTAAAGAGATTTTATTCAATTCTGAATGACTCTTTTAATACTTGTTTAAATGTTATATTGGATCATTATGGTAGGGCTATTCAACTATACTGCTCAGGGGGCCACAGTTTCTGAAAGTGGGTAGCTCAGGGGCCGGACATCCAGCAATTAAAGTCATTACATAAATAAACCAAGTATTACAATGATCTGTTTACCTTTTAAGTTTATTTTACTGTATTGAATCATAAATGCAATAAATATAATCCAAAACCCAATCCCAGAACCCCCCAATTTTATTCATTTTTTTAAATAAAGTGGGCCGGACTGAAGTCACCTGCCGGCCATAAATGGCCCACGGGCCGCCAGGTGGATAGCCATGCCTTATGCATATAACCATAAAGTATCTTTGTTTTAATTTAACAAAGCTAACACAAAATATCCTGTAAATAGGCAGCTCTATTTGCTTATTGTCATTTGGAAGACAACTCCGAAGTCTACTCTCCTATACAGTAGTTGTTTTTGCCTTGTTTAGTCAAAAAGAAAATTCAGACTAAAATGTTTGGACAAGGAGCAGACGAGTTTGACGTGTTTTGATCTGAAAGAAGTTACAAAAAAAGCTGTTGTCAGAGGAACACTTGCAGAGATCACAGCACACTTCACAACTTTTATCATGAAGTACAGAGAATAAAAAGAAAAAAAAATCAAATGTGCGGATTAAGCATTGATAAAAAAATAACTTTTGCTCGGGAGACTCAACAATAATAATAATAATAATGAATTCAATTTATAACGCACTTTTCATTAGTGAAAATCTCAAAGTGCTACACACATTCATACACCGGTAGTGGCAGACTACCATGCAAGGTGCTTTCCAGTCCTACCGGGAGCAACTCGGGGTTAAGTGTCTTGCCCAAGGACACAACGACACATGGTGTAGGGGGAACCGGGATTCGAACCGCCAACCTTCCGATCGGGCGATGACTGCCATTTCCACTACGCCACGGCCGCCCAATCTGCTCATTGTTGACTGGTTTCAATATACAGCAGATAATCAAATCCAGATGTTCTATTAAAAAATTTCTACCTAAAAAAAAAAAAATCATAATGGTGTGAAGAGGATGGCTATAAGGTGACAAGGGAGGCCATCTATAAAAGGGAAAAAAAATCTACCTGTAACTTAAAACCCCACTGACAGGATTTTTTAATTTTCATAAAATTGCTCAATACAGGTAGTCCCCGACTTACGAGCGAGTTCCGTTCCTGCGAGTTGCTCGTAACACGAAATTTCGTAAGTTGGAACACGAAGCTCATGTTCTCGTAAGTCCGGATTTTCGCTCGTAAGTTGGAACATTTATGCTAGCGCTACTACGAACACTCGTTTTTCATCAAAAACGTTCATATTAGTTCATAAACATGGTCGGAAACGTGTTTCCAATTACTTCTCTTTCGCCAGCTCGTAAGTCCGGGCGCTCGTAGGTCAGAGCGCTCGTAAGTCGGGGACTACCTGTATATATATAGTATATATATATTTCATCATTTAAATATGTTCGTTTTTGCAAACAAAATGATAAATCACTTTAATTTTGCTTTAAAAGTGATTTTGAACTTCAAGCCGTGTTTAATCAGGAGAAATCCAATTACAGTACACACGAACGCACCATCTGTGACGTAGTATGAGGCAGAGCTCTGGGCTCATCACAGTGCGCGGGTGTGAGCAGCTCGACATGAAGGTAAGTCTGATGCAGCATCAGACCTAAATTAGATCCTGTTGTTTCTTGTTTCATCATCCAAACTATTTTCTGCTTCCCAAAATGAAGACAAATAGCTCAAATCTTCACATAGATTAATACATTTGTCTGGTTTTAAATTGTCTGCTATTAAAGAGACCAGAGCCCTCCGCCTCACACTACGTCACAGATGGTGCGTTCGCGTGTAATCGGATTTCCCACGATTAAACACGGCTTGAAGTTCAAAATCACTTTTAAAGCAAAATGAAAGTGATTTATCATTTTGTTTGCAAAACCGAACATATTTAAATTATAAAATATATATATTTTGAGCAATTTGATGAATAGTAAAAAAAATCATGTCAGTGGACCTTTAAGTTTTACTTCAAGATGACATCTTGATGTTTCCCTCCCACTCACTGGTATCCATCAGCAGACCGGATGTGCTCTGAAAAGATGGTGGCTCTGTTTGGTCAGAACTCCGTTAACCAGCTAGAACCAGAAAGTCAATTTGATTAATCTTGGATGGGGGTTGCAGGAGTCTGCCTATAGTCCCATACTGTCCTTTATAATTAGCCCCGACTCATTCCTCTCAGGAAGCTTCTTGTTCATGTATGCTCTGTGATTTCCCTCATCCTGCATGCAGCTGCACACATGAAGCAGGACTGAATTCAGGGCTGCATGCATCCCATTAAGATGAGCCGTGTGATAGAGGAGATGCAGACGTGATGTAGGGGCTGTTATTGTACGGTGTTCAGCAGCT
This sequence comes from Garcialebias charrua, assembly GCA_038048925.1. NCBI lineage: Eukaryota > Metazoa > Chordata > Actinopteri > Cyprinodontiformes > Rivulidae > Garcialebias > Garcialebias charrua. The sequence continues at coordinate 8,177 of JBBPBX010035390.1, forward strand.
GAGTGCCAGTCTCACTATTCATTTCCTCACAGATTCCCTTTTTACTCTCACTTCCTGCTTTCTTCATGTGATGTTATCCAGCTGACAGGAAACATGTCACTTTTTCATACCAGTCGCTCCCCGACTTGCTACCTGTTGCACGCTTCCCTTGATTTATTTCCCAGTTCACACTTTTTACCGATCGCAGAGTGACGTCCATCGATAGTTTTTTAAAAAATCTTTTGAACCACGTCACGGCTGTTTTTTACTCCCAGCAGTTTATTTCTCTGTGGCTTCATTAGATCCTGTCGCTGCTCATTTGAACTTGATGGAAATGTGAAGCTTCAAAGCCAAACGGGGGGTGCACTGCTGCACTTGTGATGTGCGCGGAAAATCTTTTCACGTTTGAAGTGGCGTTATTGTGACACCAGTGAAGCTGAAGTTTTATTTCTGCCCTCTCTGCTGACTTGTTTCATCCCCTTTTAATTGGCTTTTTAGGTCCTCAATCAATCACTCCCTGTTTTCTACACACAAAGAGACTAATAATTTTCTTTATGTGCTTAATATTAAGTTAAGGGGAAAGAAATGTGATTTTAAAGCCAAGCTGTCGATGGGAGCAACTGGAGCTGTGGGTCATGCAGATTTAAAGTTTCACTCTTTTGATTCTTTAACAGTCCAGGATGCTTCTCAAAGTTCATGTGTTTGGGTTTTCATAGATGTCCTAATTTGAAGAGAGCAGCAAGACTTCTTTGTTTTTAAATGGACCACAGATACTGATGGTTAAAAAACAATAATGGCAAAAATATGACTAATGTTCAAACTTAAAATCACTTCCTGAAAATCAATAATTTCCCTAACTGCATGACAAAAATGCTGCTGTATTCATACCCTTCTGCTCACTAGTTTAATATACTCTTGTTATTTTACATTATTCGTGTTTAGCGTATAGCTTAGATCTTTTAGCATATTGTTTAGCATTTGTTTAGCTTACCGTATTTTCCGGTGTATAAGTCGTAGGTTTTTTGCATAGATTTGCCAGTCTTGCGACTTATACGCCGAAGTGACGTATATACGTTTTATTTTCCATATTCATAATGCAATTTTTGACTGACGCTTTAAATGTTCATTCATAAATGACATGAACCAGAGTAAACATTACCATTTGCAGCCACTAGAGGCATAAGGGGGCCCTGTAGGCTTTTGACAATTACCGGTAGGCGTATACTGTATGTTGTTCCTGTACCACTACCCCATGCCCCCCCACCAAACATTGACCATTAAAGTGCATTTATTAAGGAAAAAGTTAAACTGAGACACACCTTTGCTACAATGTCGAGCAAACAAATGATTGTTTTTAAGTGTTAATCATGTTAAATTTCGAAGAACTGCAACAACGAGTCCTCCTGTGAACGCTCCCACAGCCGCCAATTGTTTTTTGGCACACCACCGGCCCATGTTTTCCAGGGGTCAGCGGTGACGCATAATAAACACGACTTATACTTTGTACTTATACTTACACTCTGAAGCGACATATATATGTTTTTTCCTCTTCATGATGCTTTTTTTGACTGATATGTCTTGTACTCCAGAGCGACTTATACGCCAGAAAATACGGTATATCTTAGATCCTTTTATACAGTTTATTTTTATACTTTATATTGTTGCCATTTATGGGTGCAATTGGGACCTTAAGTACACAACATTGTTCCACCTCATGTACCACATAATGTACGATGTGAATGACAATTAAGAACTTGAACCTTGAGAAATATGTGGATATGTACTCACTGCACGAGTATTGGTGAAGTCAGTCACTCTGAGTTGACACTAAAGCTTAAAGTTAGAGATTTATTTAAGCAAGGAGAGTCAATCTACTCAAAAGTGCTGAAAACTAAGAAATAAGAGTAAGAAAAGTGAAGCAGAAAAACGAGATCTGAAAGAATCCAGTAGGGACACCAGTGTTCTTACAAAGACCTAAATACCTGTCTTCTGAAACAAAAGTCCCAATAAACCTTCTGCAGCCACCCCTCCAGCTGCTTTGTGTAGAGTTTAAAACACTTTGATCAGTCTTCTGCAACTGAATAAGAGACATCATTTCCAAAGGAAAGCTCCTGTGGATCTTAGAGACGCTCCAGCTTTGACAAGCAGCTGTGCTGACACCTGTGAGAATGAGAACTGTTGGCTCAGATCAACATTCAAGAAAAAAACAACATATAATATTGAAGAAAGCATAAATTCTTCATAGTTGAAGTTAGCTATTCATCTGGGCCTCTAATAAAAATAAAACGTTGACTTTTTATGGTTTTTTTTTTTTTTTGTTTGTTTTTTGTTTTGTTAAAGCAGAGCCCTTGCCAGCATGTTTTAGTTGCCCTTTTGATTGGCTTATGCGTAAAAGTAGCTATTCACAAACATTAAATTTAACCTTAGAATGCTGAAGTGATATTTTTCCCCAATCTGTCATCAAGTGTAGGTTCATCTGACAATCTTATTTACTTACATTTGTTTCATTAGAAACATATCTGCAACACTTACTGTATCGTGGGGTTTGGTTTGACAAAGCCAGACCATAATAAACAGAAAGCCTAAACACAATATGTGAATTTTTTAAAGTTCCTGGTAGGCCTGTCGCAATAAACAATAAATCAATTAATCTCATGATAAATGCAAATTATTGACCTCATTTTCACTTATCAGCTTTATCATTTATTTGTGTCTCTCTTTCTACTGAAGACACTGGATGACAAAAGGCTCAACTCTGGTGCTCTTCACTGACCCCTCCCTTTCTCTTTAAAATCTGTTTTAACCATCCAAAATAACGTTTTTGGATTGTTAAAAGCAGCTAAGCTGAGAAGCTAAGCTAATGGGCCGACCTCAAGAAAAAGCCTTTGTCTTGTTGATGCTCCAAAATTCATGGTTGAAACTCATGCCTTTGCATAAAAAAGTTTTTCTCTGCAAAAAGAAGCTGAGAACTTGTTTACCAATTTTTTTTTATTTTTTTGTTAAAAGCTTTGTGTGAAAAATGCTATGCTAAAGAGCTCAAATCAGCGTCCGCCATTTTGAGAACCAAAGAGAGACAGCCCATGTCACGTGAAGGGGCCTCTCTCCCATTTTTCTTAGAGACGCTGTTCACTCCCTCACTATCCATCCTTTGGCTCAAACAGTCTTAAAACTGCCATCCGTGGGGGGTCAAAATTGGATGGTCGAAAAAAGATACTACACACAAAACAAATTAAACATTTCTTAAATTTGACAATACTTACTGATTATTGTCACATTTCAATTAATATTATCGTTTATCGCAATAATTACTGAGACAATTAATCGTCCAGCAAAGTTTGTGATCGTGACAGGCCTAGTTCCTGGCGAAACTTTGACGGGGACTGCCACGTGGCGGCCATTTAAAATGTTTGATTTGATGGTCCTACATGTTTGGGTTCACTCTCAGCTCCCTCCACACTAAATTTGAGCTTAATATCTCAAATAATTGCTGATTTACAGAATTTTTCCTTTTTAGGTGGCCATCTTGTATATCTGATTTGGAACCAATCTATGAAAAATGACTACCCGTAATAAAAATGGTCTTGTCATTTGCAAATTACAATGCCATGGTAACTCGATTTACCAATAAAAGTAAGATTTATGGGGTTCACTTTGTAGTTCGGGCTGCATTAAAGTTAATGGAAGAGTAAGATATAAGGTTAAGAAATCCTTGTCAGGTGGATGATAATAGGTGCTGTCTTACTATGCAGTCCCCAACTAGAAAGTTCCTGGAGAAACTTTGATGGGGACTGCCACGGGGTCACCATTTTAAAATTTAGATGACAAAAAATGTGTTTTCATATGTGTATCTTAAAAGATTGTGGTGGTAGGAAGAGTTTGTTCGAAGACATACTAAGTTTTGTTCAGGGACCTCGGGACTCAAGACATGTGATTTCACTGTGGTGATTAAAAGCTGTTGAGAGTTCTGTCAGTGTTATTCAATGAGAAAATGGTGTATTTGTTTGCAAATTACGTTGCCACGGTAACTCGAATTGCCAATAAATGTACTAGCCCACATCACGGTGCCGAGCTGGTTGTTTTGATGGAAATCTGTGGGGGTACACTTAATAATAATAATAATGATAATAATAATGAATTTAATTTATAACGCACTTTTCATTAATGAAAATCTCACTTTGCGGTTGGGGCCGCATTAAAGTTGACAGAAGGGAAAGACCCTTTTCAGGTGGATAATAATGGGCAGCTGCCAAATACTGTAGGCGCTAAGCCTGTATGATCAGATCTAAACATGTCCCTGACGAATGAAGATGTTGCAGGAGATTCTGATTCACAGCCAGAAAACTTATGCGTGTTAAATCTGTATTTTGGCTTTTCATAATCAATAGAAAATCTTCAGAAAACAAGGGTAGGATGAAGTTTTACACTCTTGTCAATACAATATAGGATTTGTCTTATATGCATTCATTAACTTACAACGTTGGTCACTGGGGAAAGTTTTATGCAAAGACATAAGCAAAGTCTACCGGTAGTTAATTTTGAAAGACATACATTGATTTTGAGCAGTATATCAGGGGATCGGGGCATCCCCTCTGTCAGGTTATGGCCTGTAGGAGCAAGCTGTTGATCCACATAATGAGATGTTGTGTAATCAGCATTATACAGAGTTTCACATTAATTATATAAAATAAAATAAAAAACCTGCCTGGCTCACAGCATTCTTATTCAGATCATATGCAGCATCAAGTGAAAAAAAAAATACTTCAAAAAGGCTAAAAAAGAATTTAAATGAAGTTGAATTCTAATTAGTGAATTTGATTTCCATAATGCAGTTTCTGAGTCATCAGAGCTTGTTGTCTTCTCTAAAAATAGCTGATGCAGAGTGAGCTAATGTGACAGGGGTCGTTTGCTCTCTGAGCTCTACAGTAGATTATTTTCTCATGTTTTACAAGTGTCTTGGAGAAAAGTTGCTCAATAACTTTTTCAGCTCTTTGTTGCTTTTAATTATTATTATTTTTTCATTCAGTCTTTTAACTTCACAATTAGTCAGTGAGGTTCAGGACATGTACAAAACCTTTTGGGTATGTTACCAATACTTTGATGTGGAATTTGGTAAAAATCATCTTTTCTTTCTAAACAAAGCTTTTCAGAGATTTCTTGTTGTGACCTTTGTTTTCTCTCTATCTTCAAATATTTTTCCAGATTTAAACATTTTATTCAAGTTCAAGTAGATTTTATATAGTCATTTCACCGTATGTGGTACATGAGGTGGAACAAAATTATGTACAGGGTCCCAGTTACATCCAACAATAGCAACAATATAAAGTGTTAAAAAAACAGTAAATAAAGATCTAAACTAAAAGGCTGTGGTGTATAAGTCACTTCCGAGTATAAATGTACTCCGTAGTATCAGCCGACTTGGTCGAGATGGTCTAGGGGCAGGGCAGTCGACTTGGGACCCCAAGGTCCTGGGTTCGATCCCCACTCATTGCACTTCTCGTGGTGCCTCTGAGCAGGACACCCAATCTTGAATTGCTCCCCGGGCAGCTTACATAGCTGCCCACTGCTCCACTTGGGTGCATCCCAGGTG
>JBBPBX010035391.1:9453-32089 GCA_038048925.1 Garcialebias charrua
TATATACAAAAAAAATCAAATATAAATCAAATATAAATAAAAAAAAATCCAAAAACATGCATGTTAGGTTGATTGGTAACTCTAAAATTGACCCTGGGTGTGAGTGAAACAGGTCCCTCTTGTAAATGAGTCCCCGTGGTTCAACGAGGCTAGCCTGTATAAATAAAGGTTGAATAAATGAATATATATGTGTGTGTGAGTACATTATCTGTATGTGAGTATAGTACTTGTATGTGAGTAGAATACTAGTACGGTAGTACTAGTATGTGAGTGCAGTATCTGCATGTGAGTATAGTACTAGTATGTGAATACATTATCTGTATGTGAGTATAGTATTTGTATGTGAGTACAGTATATGTATGTGTGTGAGTACATTATCTGCATGTGAGTATAGTACTAGTATGTGAGTACATTATCTGTATGTGAGTACATTATCTGCATGTGAGTACAGTACTAGTATGTGTGAGTACATTATCTGTATGCGAGTATAGTACTTGTATGTGAGTACATTATCTGTATGTGAGTATAGTACTTGTATGTGAGTACATTATCTGTATGTGAGTATAGTACTTGTATGCGAGTACCTTCCCTGGCTGAACACACAGTTGGTGTCGGCGTCGTCGAAGCCGTCGGGGTTCATCGTGGGCAGGATGTGGATGCGGGTGCTGTTCAGGAGCTGCAGGGACCAGGTCTCGTTGCCGTGGTAACCACGCAGCAGCTCGTCGATTAACTGGAGCAGCAAAACCCGTCCGAGAACCTGCGGCGACACCAAACCAACATCAACTGAAGGATAAGAGGACATTTAGATGTGGAAACGTGCAGGAAGGAACTGTCACAACATTTCTTCAGCCATTAGACTGAAAAATGTAAATATGTTTGTTAACGAACAAACAAACAAACAAACAACTTTTATATTATTTGTATAGTTTTCATAAGAATCTACACGCAGAAAAAAACAACAACTATTGGATATTTCAAGTGTATGAAACGTGTAAAGAAGAAATGTTAAACCTTCTGCTAGTAGCAGAGCCATATATATGGCTCTGGCTAGTAGCTCATTATGGTCACCATGGTAACCACACACTCATGTCTGTCACTGCCTGGCTGCAGAGTTACTGAGAGGCAGACAGAAGACCAAAAATAAGCCTTAAATAAACTGCAAAAACTGAGTCAGATTTGAAAATTTCTCTAACTTTGAGCAACAGATGACTCTGACAAATGTGATTAATGTGTTTTAATTTTTACATGTATGAGTTTTAATATTTACATGTATGTGTTTTAAAATTTACATGTATGCGTTTTAACATTTACTGTACATATTGTATATGTTTTTTATATTTACATGTATGTGTTTTAACATTTAAATGTATGTTTTAAAATTTACATGTATGAGTTTTAACATTTACATGTATGACTTTTAATATTTACATGTATGTGTTTTAACATTTACATGTATGAGTTTTAACATTTGCTGCACATGTACGTTTTTTATATTTACATGTATGTGTTTTAACATTTAAATGTATGTGTTTTAAAATTTACATGTATGAGTTTTAACATTTACATGTATGACTTTTAATATTTACATGTATGAGTTTTAACATTTACATGTATGACTTTTAATATTTAAATGTATGTGTTTTAAAATTTACATGTATGAGTTTTAATATTTCTGCTGGCTATTATGTCTGGAGACATGACAAAAAAAATCACTTCCTGTTTACAAAATAATGTATCCAGCAAATCTACCAAAACATGCAGCTCAGTCGGGACTGCATGTTTTGGTGGATCATTTGTAAGGTTGATCTCAATGTTTTCCAACAAGAAATAGGTCAAATAATTAAAAACAAGCCAAGCAGAAACTAAAATTAGGAAAACGTTAGTTATTCCCTAAAGCCAGCAAAACAGTTGCAAAAACAAAACAAAAAAATTTAAACGTTAAAACAACTGAAAACATAAATTAACTCAAAAACATAACAGAAAAAAGTTCAGATTAGCACAATAGTAGCTAAACGTTCCAACAAAACAACTAAAAGCTTAAATTAACAAAACAAACAGAAAGCACACAAAAAAAATCTTAAATCCTTAAAAAGTTAAATTAACAAATTTGTTGCTGCAGATTTGAAGCTAAAAGCAAGCAAAACAGCAGCTAAAACCTAAAATTAGCACAACAGTAGCTAAAAGTTAAATTAAACCAACTAAGAGTTCAAATGAACACAAAAAGTAGTTAAAACTCTAAATTAGCAAAACAGTAGCAGAAACCTACATTTAGCTAAAAACAAGCTAAAACTCTAATGAAACCCAAAATGTTGAACATAAAAACACTAGAAGTTGCAAAAACAAAAGCCGTAGCAAGCAGCTCGTGAATCAGCTGAAAGTTTTGATGAGAGTGGCTAAAACTACTGAAAATATGCAGAAGTAGTTTGATACCCAACGAAATTAAAGTTTGAACAGAAAACAACCGTAGCGGTGTTTCAGCGCTGAATGTGAATGTGATGCGAGTCCGAAACGTCGCCGCTGCTCAGTTTCTGCTCAACATCCTCCTCGTTTTACTTCCTGTTCCCCGCAGAGAGTAACTGAGGTGATGCCGTGAGTCAGCGAGGAACACGATCTGGTGACGAACAGGAGGAAGGAGGCCGCCGGACTGAGCGGCGGGGAGTCGTGACTTTGTGAATGAATGAACGCTTCAGGAGGGAGAAAGAGAGAAGGGTGGGAATGGTGAGGTGGTGTGCACATAAAGCCTCTCACAAACACAAGTCAGGACTCGCTCTGCCCCCGGCCATCGTTCCCGATCACTGGTCTGAAGTGAACACACCCGTTCAGGCTCCAGAGTTCACCCTGCTGACACGTTATTATTTATTCACCACAAAGACCTGGTTCTGTTAGGAAACTGTTTGTGTGTACACAAAGACTGACACCTTACACGTCTGAGACACAATGTTCTGTCGTTTTCCAGGAACACGTCAATTCTGCCGCCTTTTACAGCCGAGTTTTAAACAAGAACATCTCACTGTGAGAGCTCATGAGACCTGTCACCGCTCCGAGCCAGTGTCTTGGGGATAAATCATTGTTCTTGTCAAACAACAAAGAACCCAATCCACATAAAACACAACAATGAGGTCATTCCAGTCCCGGCTGAAAAGGTGAGTTTAGAGGCAATATTTGAACCTGAGGGTTCCTAGACAGGTGGACAGGTAAATGTCAAGGAGATCAAGGAGATGCAGACGAGTGAGGTCGTCGATGGTCTTTAAAGTGTAAAATGCCATAAATAATGCAACATATAAGAGGGAGCCAAGGGCGTAGCTGAAAGACAGATGAGACTGTGACACAATACTTAAACAGAGATAAGATGAGTGAAGGATGTTGTTTTTATGAGACTGGAATAAAAGAGTACCGCCACCCAGACTCTTAACCTGAAGGAAGGGGAACAGAGGAGTTGTCAATAGAAGAAGAGAACCGTTCATCTTAGAAAGGATGAATTTAGACTCAATGAGAAGAACTGGGGTCTTGGTACTGTTGAGTTTGAGAAAGGTTTTAAAAATAAAACAAAACAGGTGTTATATATATATAGATGTTAGATGTACCGGACTTAAGGTGCATGAACCATGTTCTGGATTTGGTGACCATATTTACTGGCTGCATTTCCAACGAGTCCCCAATTTACAAAGTTGGTTTAGGTCATTGGACAGTCTGAGCACACTGCTCTTTTCCTTTAGTCAGCTTCTCATGGGGCTTTGGGATGGTTTGTTCCAGATGTTTCCTTTGGTTAATTCAGTATTTATTGGCTGTTATGTTGACTGGTAGGCTTGTGGATGTTAGAAAACCTCTCCTGGTTTTCAAACGTATTGGGGCTGATGTGTGGGTATATGATGGTAATAATAATAATAATGAATTCAATTTATAACGCACTTTTCATTAATGAAAATCTCAAAGTGCTACAAGGTGCAACAGAATTAAATGTCAATAAAACAAGTAATAAAACAAGTAAAATCAATAACAGTATCAACTAAGATAGAATCATGAGGAGGTAGAGTATGCTCGGTTGAAAAGAAAGGTCTTCAAGCCGCTCTTAAAGTCAACCAGTGACTGTGGGGCTCTCAGACAGTCAGGAAGAGAGTTCCACAGGTGGGGGGCAGCCACACTGAAAGCCCGGTCTCCCATGGTCCTTAATTTGGTTCTCGGAATGTGAAGGAGATTACTGTTCTGTGACCGCAGCGACCGGGTGGATGAGTATGGAATAAGAATATCCTTCAGATAATCTGGTGAAGCTCCATGTAAGCATTGATGTGTAATGAGAGCAGTTTTGTACTGAATTCTGTAGGCGACAGGAAGCCAATGAAGGTTATGGAGAATGGGCGTAATATGTTCAAATTTACGAACTCTCAACAAGATCCTTGCTGCACTGTTTTGAATATATTGAAGTTTCTGTAGGTTTTTGGCAGGGATTCCAATAAACAGGGAGTTGCAGTAGTCGAGCCTGGAGGAGACAAAAGCATGGACGAGCTTCTCAGCATCGGAAAAAGTTAGGGATGGGCGAAGTCTGGAGATGTTTCGAAGATGGAAGAAGCAAGTTTTAAACAGAAGCTTAATGTGATTCTCAAATGTAAGATTGGAGTCCATTTTTATTCCAAGATTAGTAACAGAGGTGGAGAGGGGGATGTTTTGTCCAGAAAAGGAAAGTGTTGTTATAGGAGATGTTTGTACCTGGTGAGGGGTGCCAATCAGTATGGCCTCAGTCTTGGAGCAGTTTAATTGAAGAAAGTTCTGATTCATCCATGCCCTAATTGCCTCCAGGCAGGCAGAGAGGGCAGTGAGTGAAGATGGAGATGACAAGGTGGAAGATGAGGATGCTCCAGTCCTGATGTAAAGCTGTGTATCGTCGGCATAACAGTGAAAAGAAATGTTGAACTGATTAATAATTTGACCTAAAGGCAGCATGTAAAGGGAAAACAGCAGGGGCCCCAGAACCGACCCCTGAGGGACACCACAGGAGACACAGACTGTCTGGGACGTGGCGTTGCCAAGACTAACACATTCCAGCCTATTGGAGAGGAAAGATTTGAACCAGTCCAGGACGGTGTCGCAGAGACCGACCTCCACATGAAGACGGTGGAGGAGGATACTATGGTCCACAGTGTCGAAGGCTGCAGTGAGGTCAAGGAGGACAAGGATGGAGGGAGAGCCAGTGTCAGCAGCCAAGAGGACATCATTGGTAACCCTCAGCAATGCAGTCTCTGTACTGTGAGCTGCCCTGAATCCAGACTGGAACTTCTCATACAGGGAGTGTTGTTGTAGGTGGTCCTGCAGCTGAGCAGCAACAGCTTTTTCCAGCACTTTAGACAGAAAAGGGAGGTGTGAAATTGGGCGGTAATTAGAAAAAATGTCGGGATCCAAATTAGATTTTTTCAGAAGAGGCCTAATGATGGCAGTTTTTAGAGGCAGTGGAACATGACCAGATTGTAGAGACTGATTTATTATTTGAGTGATAAGTGGGCCTATTGCAGAATGATTGGTTTTTATGAGAGACGAGGGGAAAGGATCCAGGGCGCAGGATGAAGGCTTCATTTTCTTGATGATGGCCTCCACCTCACTCTGAACAACTTCGTCAAAGCTGTTTAGGGTCCCAGAATGCAGACGGGTAGGTGGCACACTGAGAACAGGGAGGTTGTGGAGCTGAGATCTGATAGTGTCAACTTTGGTTTTAAAAGATGAAAGAAACAGGTCGCATTTTTGAGCAGAGTCCTCAAGAGTTTGTTTAATGGGATTAAGCAGACGAGTTATTGTGGAGAAGAGCTGTTTAGAGTTTCCAGGGCAGGTGTTGATGATGTTAGAATAATATTTGGAGCGTGCTTCTTTAAGAGAATAGGCGTACGCTTTCTGATGTTCTTTGTATGCCTGCTTATGCACAGAGAGACCAGATGATTTTACACGTCTCTCAATAGCACGGCCAGTTGCCTTCATCTTGCGCAGCTCATCAGTGTACCAAGGGGCTGAACGCGAGAAAGACACCAGTCTTGTCTTCAAGGGAGCATGTAGGTCCAGGAGCTCCCGAAGAGATTGGTTGTAGTAATCCACAGAGTCATCTGCAGAAGGATGATTGACAGCGGTCAGGGTGTGAAGATCAGCAGACAGAACATCAGGGGAAATGTTTTTAAGGTCACGGAACTGGATAGGTCGTTTTGGGTTTGAAGCAGACGAAGAAGAAGGCACTTCCAGGGAGATGACCCTATGGTCTGAGACACCCAGGTCATATACAGATAAGTTATTGATGAGTACAGTGTCTGTAATCACCAAATCCAGAGTATGCCCCCTGCTGTGCGTAGGGGCGTCAACATGTTGAGTGAGATTAAGAGAGTCCAGAAGAGACTTAAAATCTGTTGCCAGAGGTGAAGAAGAATTGTCCACGTGGATATTTAAGTCGCCAAGAAAAATAGTCTTCACAGGGGAGGTGCAGAAAAAAGTGAGGAGGTCATGCATCTCTGAGTTAAATGAAACATGCGGTTTGGGAGGTCTATAAATTAATATAACATTCATCAGGAGTGGGGCTTTGAAGCTGAAAGCCAGACATTCAAAAGAAGAAAAGTCCTGAGAAGACAGATGAGACAATTTTAAATTACTGCGATAAATTACAGCCAGACCACCACCACGGCCAGTGCTGCGGGCTCTCTGCAGATAGCTGTAACCAGAAGGACAAGCTTCGTTCAGAGAACTGAACATATCCGGTGGATGCCACATTTCTGTAAGACACATGAGGTCCAAGTTCTTCTCCAGAATGTGATCATGAATTAAACATGATTTGTTGGATAGTGACTTGAAATATATTTCTATCAGTATTGCATTACACCCATTATGTTCCATTATTTGTATTCACTTAATTCTGCCTTATAATGTGAAATGTGACACTAGGCAGAACGTTTTTCTCTCGGGCTTTATTTCCAATAGGGAAGAGTTTTTCAGTTACACGCCTGCATAATACAACAGACACAACACTGGATGATTGACATACAGAGCTGGTAGTTGATTGGCTGAGAGGCGGATCACTCACAGAGTAGAAAAGTTCTAGGGCGGTTCCAAGGCGGTTCGATTCCAGGATTGGTCCCACGAGGCGATGACGTCATCTAGAGGTATAAAACCGTGGTCCGCCTTCGAAGATGTGTGTGTGGACTTGTGCTCGGTGAGAGGTCTGTTGGTCGCTGTAAGGTTTATTCTTATAATGTACAATAAACCTGCTTAAAACTTGCACATTCGTTTCAGAGCTTCCCTTCAACTTTTGAACCGCAACAGACTGCACATTGAAAAGTTCTAATTTAATACCAGTTGGAATAGGAGCTTTTTGAACCGGTTTAAGCAGACTGAAGTCCACTCCACGTTTTCCTTGCCACTTTGTGCGCTGTGGACTACAAGGGACTACAGACGCAGCGTTCTGATGACGACATCGAGGTGCGACACGTCTCTCAGTCCAGACAGAAACAATCGAGTCCGAGCTCGCTTGTTTTGAATAAACAAATTTCTTTCGAGAGCTTCTATGGATGTAACGAGGTCTACGCAGAAGTCCCAGTTGTTTGATGGTGGAAACAGAAGAGGAATGGAGCAGTTGTTAAGTTCAAACAACTGCGAAGCGGAGTAAGTCAACATTGTCGAGCCGGTGGAAGCTAGCACGGAGCTAGCCGCTAACAGCAGGCCCACGGCTCCGAGAAAGATATACAAGAAGCAGAGAGATGTAACTCGAACGAGCATTACCTTGAAGGAGTACAGGAGAGAGTCCAGAACAGTCCAAAGGACACAGGAAGTTGAGAGAGGCAGCAGGTAAGCGAACAATAAGTGCAGCTACGTGGTTCTCGAAGCTAAATTCGTGTTGAAGCTAGCGGGAGCTAGCAGCTCCTACTATTAAAATTCCGGTTAGACTAGTAAAGTTTTCTATCTAATGAATCCAGCAAACAAGTCAAATCTTGGCTTCGCCACGATCTCCCATCCTGAGCAAGCACAATGGCATCAGTGGAAAGGAAAAACTCCCTTTTAGAAGGAAGAAACCTCTAGCAGAACCAGGCTCAGGACAAGCGGTCATCTGCTTTGACCGGCAACTTATAATGTTTGCAGATCCACAACGCAGTCAGAAAAGACAGTTGCTCTAAAACTTAATCACAGAAAGGTAGAAAGGTTCAAAGAAAGGTAGAAATGTCCGCGTCCGTTCACACAGGTGCTGTGCACAGGCTCGCGCCTGCCGCACTCTGTGTTCAAGAAAGGTAGAAAGGTAGAAATGTCCAACAAGGCTCGGTGAAAAAATAGCAGAGAGTAACAAAAAAGGCACAAGGAGCAAAAGTACGAGGAGCAGCAGCAGCCAAGGTGCGCCCGCGTCCGCTCACACAGGTGCTGTCACACAGGTGCTGTCACCCCAAACCATGGTAGTACAGTAGTTTGGGGTGACAGGCTTTATTGAGCTTGGGATTTTTTATTTTGTTTTTAGCATTAATAGATCTGCCCCAAGCGAGAGCACCATATTCAGCTGTGGAGCAGCACAAAGCTAAAGCAGAGAAGGTGGGCAGGTAGAGCAAAGTGTCATCGGCATAAAGTAAACCAAAGTCATGTATCTGGAAAATATCCCCAAGAGGAAGAAAAGCACAGGGAAGTGGGCAGGTAGAGCAAAGTGTCATCGGCATATACAGTAGTACTTTGTAAACCAAAGTCATGTAACTGGAAAATATCACCAAGAGGAAGAAAAGCACAGGGAAGTGGGCAGGTAGAGCAAAGTGTCATCGGCATATACAGTAGTACTTTGTAAACCAAAGTCATGTATCTGGAAAATATCACCAAGAGGAAGAAAAGCACAGAGAAGTGGGCAGGTAGAGCAAAGTGTCATCGGCATATACAGTAGTACTTTGTAAACCAAAGTCATGTATCTGGAAAATATCACCAAGAGGAAGAAAAGCACAGAGAAGTGGGCAGGTAGCGCAAAGTGTCATCGGCATATACAGTAGTACTGTACTTTGTAAACCAAAGTCATGTAACTGGAAAATATCACCAAGAGGAAGAAAAGCACAGGGAAGTGGGCAGGTAGAGCAAAGTGTCATCGGCATATACAGATGTTAGAGAAATTAAACATTGATAATTTAAACTTATTACTTTAATGTACTCTGATAAATCATTACCCAGCTTGCTTCTATAAAGTTTCTCTGTGTGCATCAACTTTTTATCTGAAAAGTACAAGATGTTGTTTTTCCTGGACACAGAACAAAAGAGCTTGTAGTTCAGCTCATGTTTAGACAATGTTTGATATGATGTTCCTGTTCCTGTTCTTGTTGAACAGTACCACGTCTTCTCATCTCTGTTTTATCTGTAAACTGTCAGAAACATGTGTTACTCATCACTCCGCCTCTATCTGAATAAAAGGCACGAACGAGCTGAACAATTCGGATTTTGCTTCAAACACGTTTGAACTGCGTTTCAAATTCGTTTGAAGGGATCTCCCCTTTGCAAAGATCGTGACTGCATAAACTCACTCTTGTCTCTTTTCGTGTGGTTCTTATTCAAGGTGAAGATGATTAAAATTCCCATCAACAGTAGTACTTTGTAAACCAAAGTCATGTATCTGGAAAATATCACCAAGAGGAAGAAAAGCACAGGGAAGTGGGGACACCAGAAGAGATGAGGGAAGGATGGGATGTTAGATGATTTGAGTTGGACAATCTGAGTCCGGCAAAATAAATATTTAAACCATGACTCAACTACTGCCAAAAACTAAATCTGATCTCAAAATTTTACTGAGTGACAGCAGCATCAGTTTGACCAAAACCTCATTAGTTGCAGGAATGAGAATTTCCTGAAAGTTTTGTTTAAAATGTCCATTAGTTCACAAGATATTGACAGAACTACAGACATGTTTGTGTTTTTGGCAGAAACCAACAAAAAGCGGTAGAAAGTTAGAAAAGTAGTAGGACCAGTCAAAACACTGAAACGTTTCCAACACCACAAATAAACGGAAACCCTGCAGAACGTCCCTGAACACCAACCGTTCTTCCAACTCAAACAGTTTACATCCAGAGATGTTAAAGCAGAGATCTGTGTTCAGATGTTTATTTGAGCCTGGATAACAGGAGACAAGACTTCCAGGTGATTCAGTTCTGTTGGACGTGATGATTACATCGTTGTTATCTCAGCCCAAACAAACATCCTGCTTTAACAGTAATGAAATGAAGGAACTGATGAAGTGCAGGTTCAGTGTTAGACACCGTGATTATTGTTGATCCTATCAGCTGAGAGGATCTGGAGCTGATCTCCAACGGCAGCGCTGGAACTCATCCACCTCTGCGGTTATGTCATCAGACGGTTCCGACAGGTTTACTTTGGAAGATTTAACCTGACAGGTCGTGTTTATCTTGTTGTGCATTAGCTGATGTAATCTGAGGCTGAGTGTAGTGAAGGACTCGTTTAAGAGTGTCCTCAGAGACAACGGCGAAGACGGAAGTTTGCAGCTGAGTTTAGGAGGAACACTCAAGAAATCACTCAATGGTCGGAACAGGAAGACGCCAACAGAACCGAAAAGCAGAGACAAGACCCCGTCGTTCCCAAAAAGACTCTCCTCTTCACAAACATCTTAAAACAGGATCAGAGATGAGAGACGGGCTTGACGGAGTCCATCCTGTACCAGGAACGAGCTCGACTTTGTGTCAAAGAAGCAGACACAACTTGATTTGGTGTTCTGGGACTGGATCGCCAGATGTGTAGTCTACGTGATACTCTGGTAAACTAAGTATACCCACTAGAAAAGCTTAAGAATTTCATTATAGCAAATTAAAAGTGCCCATTGATACCGTATTTTCCGGACGATAAGTCGCACCGCCCTATAAGTCGCATTATCCAATTATGTCCAATAAATTGGACAAATCCATAAACATGTTGCACCGCCGTATAAGTCACATCTATTATGCGTCACCGCTGACGCATCGCATATTTTACACGTCACCGCTGACAACCCGAAATGTGGGCCGGTGGGTTAGCTCTGATGCAAATGGCTACTACACGGAAGGACTTGAACAAGATTAACCTGGTAAAAACAATTATTTGTTTGCTGAAAATTATAGCAAAGATGTGTCTTAGCTGAACTTTTCCTTAATAAATGCACGTAATTGTCAAATCAGCTGAATTTAAAAAGTAGTTTCGCTACGTGCACCCGCACGGGTGGGACCGCAGCATTTTCTTTAAAATTTAGCAAGATAAACACTTAAAATATATATATTTGTTTGCTGACATTATAGAAAAAGTGTGTCTTAGCTGAACTTTTCCTTAATAAATTCACGTAATGGTCAAATCTGCTGGATTTAAATTGTTTCGCTTTGACGTCTTCCAAATGGTCGCGCGCTCTGCGAAAATAAATTATAAATAAATCCAATTTTATCTCAAATGTCTCCTACAGCTAACAGTTTGTAAATGTCCGTCTAGTGATTACTTTCTGTAAGTTTCAACAAAATCTGTCCTGTGGTTTATGAGCTATTTTTCAAAATAGTACCCGGAAAAACACGGAGCTAACCGCTACACATCTACGGTTATAAAACATCAAATTTTATCTCAGACATCTCATAAAGCTAATCAGTTGTAAATGTCCATCTAGTGATTACTTTCTGTAAGTTTGATTAAAATCTGTCCTGTAGTTCATGAGCTATTTTTCAAAATAGTACCCGGAAAAACACGGAGAATTACCTATTTTGCTAACAAACACTGAGCTAACAGTACAGTAGTTCATACCTCCAGAGCAGGAGGCCAGGCTGCGACAAAATCAGTCCGACCAGAGGAGGGTGCCGTCGGACACATGAGGTGGGAACGGTCGGTGGACCCTAGCGGCCGAAAGAGGTACTGCACCATTTTTTTGCCAAAATGAAAAATGGTCATATCTCAGCCAAAAATTGGTCTAAAAATATGGGGGAAAATCCATAAATATGTCGCTTCGCCCTATAAGTCGCAAGAAAATTAGGAAAAAAGGTGCAACTTATATGCCAGAAAATACGGGTACATGACATATCATGAGACACATGCCACTGATACGTTAAACAGCAGTTAAACACTTCCATACCAATCTTATCGTGTGCTGTTTTATAAATTCTACAACATGTTTTTAATACAAAGACAACTGTTGTACAACGTTTGTTGTTCATTTATTCAAATATAAGCATCAGAGAAATTTGTAAATGTTCAATACGCTTAAAATTCAAAATAAATTGATGATTACAGTGTACTAACCAGTGTACTGTGGTTTTTAAGCACATTGTACCCACTACAAAATGTAGACGACACCACTGCCTTACACGTACCCTCTACAAATTCTCTTGGGGGGTCACAGTTCATTTCTCCAGACCTGGATCTGTAGAATGATACTCCGATGCCCCCCTCAGCACCTCTGCAAGAGTACAGATCTGGTCCAAAGATCCACGATCCGGAAGGCAGCACCTCACTACTCCTCTGGATGTGAAGTTTCAACAATTAGCCAGAACCAGACATTTGTTCCCGTCTACCTCAAACTCACATCTATGTCTGCAACACGTTTACTACGGGAGGGGAGTATCACGACGAAACATATTTTCTGCTTCCTTTATTTCAGCATGACTTCAGTCATCTTTATGTAACAGAATCTGGGACAAAGGTTAAATCTAAATTCTTCCAATTGAAGCGTTTAATCCAAACAACCAGCATAAATCTGCACAGGCACCTTTTAACGTCTAAACCATCAGATAGTAAAACGCTTATAAAGAAAAAAGTCAATTTAAAACAGTTTAATGGAAACTCTTAGGCTGCTCTGATTAGCATCTCGTTGCCATGGTTACAGCTGATGGTCGTGGGAGTCGATGGAAATGTCTTCAGAGAGACAAGTCACGCCTGGACACACAACCGTCTCGCACACAGAGTCAGTAAACAGAGCCAGCCGAGTGTGTCGCTTCAGAGGAAAAGACCCAGAAGCGCATGACGACGTGCTCGTGATAAAAGATCCAGTCTGTTGAGCGCGTCCGCGAGAGGCGTTCCCACAAAACTTCATTTCACACTCAAGGTTCCTGTCAGAACCACGGACAGACTTAATAATCTCATTTGTACTGAAAGATTTGGTTTCAGTGGCAACAACTGCATCACAACAATATATGTGATGGGGACGTGTCCAGGGCTTAATTTGAGCCGGATCCGGCCGGAACAGGATCCAGGACCTCTCTTATTTTGACAGGGTGTGTTCCAGTAAGTCTTTGCTTGGAGCCGGTAACTCTCAGGCTTCCTGATAAAGTTATGAAAAAATATGACTGCCTTGAAGGAACTAACTTATATTGGCTATGTAAACTGAAAATAATTACATAAACACTAGTTTTAAACACAACAGTCACGTTACGATAATACGATCTGCCTTTTCAAGCAGCATTTCCGCGTCTACACTTAAAAACATCTCGGACCCTAAAGGAGTGGTGGAGGTGAGTGCAGAGCTAACCAGGCAGCCACAGGCAGGCGCCTGGAGGTTCACATGTGGAGTCGGACAACAACGAGCAGAGAGAACCGAGCCCAACTTACTTGACGGTTTCTTGACAGTTCCGTCAAGTAAGGGGGAGGGGATGGGGGGTGCAGAAGTGGAGTGTTTACATATGTAGGTACAGTAAATGTAGATGTTTAACAACCCGCTAAAATACACCAAAATGCAGGAAATCACATCTACTTTATTCAACGTTTTCTGAGGGAGGACCCCCAGGTCCCCAGCAGCCTGCTTACTATCTGCGTTCCAGCATGGATTGGTTCACAAATTAAGCCCTGGATGCAGGGTACAAGTACGTCAGAATACTAGCTACCAGTAGTGCCATGCTCTCTAAAATAGTTATTGAATAAATTGTTTATTTATGTACTGTAGGTAAACGTAGATGTTTACCAGTTCATTAAAATACACCAGAATGCAGGATATGGCAACTACTTTATTCAAAACTTCTGGGGAGGGGGAGGTGGACTGAAGGTCTCTCCTAGTCTCATCTTCGATCTGTGAAGGAAGACAACTAAAGGCGGGACTGGACTGAAGACGAGCGAACAAACAACCGATGTTCTAACAAAACTTTTGAAAGACCTTCAGAAAGTTTGAAGAACTGTTCATTAATCCACTTTAAACAGAAAACAAAGAGTCTGTCTGCTTCCAAGCAGCAACATAAAGAAATGAAGGCCGCTTTAAGACTCCTGCACAGTTCCGTTTGTCGCTGACTCGCCTTTTGATGGGAATAAAACCGTTTTGTTTACCGGAGCGTGTCAACAATACTCCTTCCTGTGGGTTCTGGATGCTGTTGTTCCAGAACGTATTAATGTTGACTCAGCGTTGTGCCGCGGAATAAAACGGTCACCTGACGCCCGCTGTCGGCACACAGAGCGGTGCGTGGACCGTGTCGGACCCTGAAAGGCCTTTGTCTGACGTCTTTAGTCCCCGCTCGGAGACGCTTCCTGTGAACGGGGAGTCCTGTGTTGACTCACCTCATTTCCATGCAT
Source organism: Garcialebias charrua (assembly GCA_038048925.1). NCBI lineage: Eukaryota > Metazoa > Chordata > Actinopteri > Cyprinodontiformes > Rivulidae > Garcialebias > Garcialebias charrua. The sequence goes on from JBBPBX010035391.1 coordinate 23,938, forward strand.
GTTGGCCACATATTTGAATTCTGGGATTCCAACGGTGTGACGGCGAGGGCTGACGCCCAGAGCTAACACCCACAGCTGCTGTCCTGAGGGACGAGAGGAGAGACAGCTCTCAGGACGGGACGGGACAGGACAGGACGGGACGCTTTGTTTTTACAGCGGCTCATTTTAATAAAACACAAAGACAGATGTGTGATTGAGTGTGTTGCACATAACAGCAGGACATGCAGCTGTTTTAGGAGCAGAGGAACATCAGGAACCACACCGAACGCACAAACTGCATTTCCTGCAAAAAATGCAGTGAATGCTTAATGCAGAAGAATTTGTTGAAAAACAGCTGAAATTAGCTAAAATTTGCTGAAATGTAGCTGAAAGGTATATGCCTAAACTAGCAGAAGAAAGCAGAAAGAACACATCTTTGCTGAATTACTGGTAAGTTTAAATGAGCCAAAATGGGAACAAAAATTAGGAAATTGGTTAAAAAAGCTGAAACTAGCAAAAATTGCTGAAAATTAGCTGAAAAGGCAGAAAGAAGCTTAAACTTTAAAAGGAAGTGAAAGGAGCTGAAGTGTGCAAAAATATGGAATTAGATGAAAAAGCTAAATTTAGCATAAAACATGTAAAAAGTAGCTGAAATATCAGAAAAAAATTGAAGCTAGCAGAAAAAAGCTGAAATGAGTAGAAAGAAGTTAATTAGGCTGAAGGTAACAGAAATTACATTGACTTTATCTGAAAACAGCTGAAATGAGTTAAAATGCTTTAAAAAAAAGGTGGCTGGAAAGGAAGAACAAGCTCAATTAGCAGAAGAAAGCAGAAAGAACATGTTTGTTTGAAGAAGCAGAAATGAGAATAAAAAATCTAACTTATCTGAAAAAAGATGGAATTTAGCAAAAAGCAGGTGAAAAGTAGCCAAAGAAGCAGAATCATGTTTAAAATACCATAAGGAAGCAAAGAGAGCACATTCTTTGCTGAATTAGGCTGAAAAAAGTTGAAATGAGCATAAAAACAGTTAAACAGTATAGCTGAAATAACTAAAACTAGCAGAATTAAGCTGAAAGGAGCATAACAAGCTGAAACTATAGCAGAAAGAAGTTATATAGGCTGAAAATAGCAGAACAGAGCAGAAAAAAATGAAATTTCTTTGAAAACAGCTGAAATAAGCAAAAAAAGGGCTGAAAAGTCCCTTAAAAATCAGAAAGAAGCTTAAATTACAGCACATTACTGCTGAATTAAGCTGAAAAAAACTTGAAATGAGTGCAAAAAATGATGAATTAGCTGAAAAAGGTAAATTTAACAAAAAACAGCTAAAAAGTATAGCTGAAACAGCTTAAATTGGCATAAAAACAGCTAGTAGCTGAAATAGTTTTTTAAAAAAAAAAGCTTAAACTAGCAGAAATAAGCTAAAAGAAACATAACAAGCTAAAATTAGCCAAAAGTCTCTGAAAGGAAAGGAGCACAAAATAGTTGAAAAAAATAGCTGGAAAAAAAAAAAAGCTGGGAAAAAAAAGCTGAAATTAGCTGGAAAATGTTTAAATTTGCAGAAGGAAGCTGAAAGAAGCTGAAGCAGAACAAAAAATGAAAGGAGCTGTAAAAGGTTGTAAACAGATCTAAAAATCTGAAGGATGTAAAATGAGCTCAATTCATTTTCTATGAGGAAAAAATGGCAGAAAAGGCTAAATAAAAGCTAAAGTTGCACCAATACCAAAAGTCATATCAGGATTTTTCTGAAAGAGCTGAACGTTTTGATTTATGATTTGTTGAAATAGATGAAAACTGCTGGATGAGAAAAATGTACAGAATAAAACTGGATCTGTTGGAGCTCAGAGCATGTCTTGTGGACGACTCTCAGCTACTTCCATGCCAACATTTAGCTCACACGTCATAAAACTCATGGAGCTGTAGCCATTTTTGTGTTGGATAACAGTGATTAGCTACAGCGGCCATCTTTAATGAAGATGGTTTTAACAGTTAATCAGCTGTAGATGCACATCCTATGATTTCTTCCAGCGTCGTTAACATCTGCCCAGTGGTTCATGAGATGTTTTGCTAACAGACAGGGAACCAACGACGCACAGAGGCAGGGAACTATCAACTGCTGCAGTAAAACAGGGGCGATCATGTAAGCGCTGTGCTCGTTAGAGCCAACAGAACTCGTTGAACTGGACCCACCTTCCTAAACCTGACAGATGATTAAATTCTGTTTTGTTGAGGGGAAAAAGAACAAAAACATTTTTTAATCTCTTCACGCTCACGTTGCTCTTTGAGTAAAATGTTGTCGTCTGCAGCTTGAAAGTTTTGACTCTTTTTAATCCAGATTAGTAAAACTCTGAAACAAAATGTCAGAGCAGGAGTTTCCAGAAGGTCGACGCTCGTCAAGCCTCGACACACAGCCGACACGCAGCCGACACACAGCCGACCCGCAGCCGACACGCAGCCGACACGCAGCTGTGACTCACGGCGAGGACAAGTCCACGTCCCTCGGCAGGAGGACAAGGCCAGGACACCAACAGGTTGGAACCGGGCCAGCTGGTGTTCCGGATTAGCCCAGATTAGCAGTCTGTGAAGGTGTGATTAGCCTGATTAAACCACCCCAGATTAAATAAACCACCATCATTAGATCGCAGACGAGTACACGCTCAGTCTGAGAGCTGTTTCCATGGAGACAGACGCCTGATACACACCTGCAGACCGCCATCCTGAGTGAATTCACATTTGAGACGTCGAATTAAAAAAACGGGAACAGTTGGGTGGAAAAACACTGCTAGTTTAAATCCAGATATTTCTATTTAAAAAAATGTTTCTCTACAAGCTGTAAAATGTCCAACTCACGTGCAAATCACTCGCCCTCCCCTCCCTCCGGAGGGTCATTGGGTTTTTTTTGGGAGGGGTAACAGGAAACAGGAAGCATTTACCTCTGACCGTCGTGCCGATGCTGTACAGGTGAGCGATGTCGGGGTTGGAGGCGTTGACCTGCAGCAGGTACCGCTCAATCTCACCGTTGCTATGGTAACGGAACTCCAGCATGTAGGCGGGGCCGAGGAGGCGGAGGAGGAGGAGGAGGAGGAGGGAGGGTGACATTGCTGCACCTGAGGACGCAGAAGATGAAGATCAAACTGGTGAATTTATTCACTTTTATCCAGAACAAACTTTAAACATCAGTTTAAATAAGAATCTTGATGTTTTGTTTGTTGATTGTTTGTTTATCTGCACTTCCTGTTGGGTTTAAAGCCTGAAGCGGTGTCACTTCCTGTTTACGCAAACTATAAACAAATACGTTTTAATTACCACAGACAAACAGAGACCAGAGTCTGTGACGGCGTTCGCCACGTTCGTTCAGATGTAAACAACGTTTGTTTACATCCAGCTCCGTTCATCTGGATTTGATTTTGTATTTGTTTATGTTTATAATCAACAGCCTGAACTGGATCATAATAAATCAGAATTAATTAGAATTAAACTCGCTTTAAGGCACTTGGTTCACCTCGAAATGATTTAGGTTTAAATTATTTTTGAGAAGGACTCTCAGCGACTACCACGCACACGTCTGTAAAAGTGACTGAGTCGGAGCCGTTTAATGAGTTGGCTGGGGCGGCCATCTTGAATTGGGTCGGCAGATATGGTTCAAAAGATATTTGACTAACAGACAGATCATTCAGGCCACTGAAGATAAACAATAAACATCTTACCTGCTGCAGATGGCTCTTTGAACAACCTCAGTTTGGAACGTGTTGAGGTTAACGAGCTAACGGTTATTCTGAGCGTAGACAACATCGGAAAAATAACTTCAGTCTTCAACGTAGACATAGAGACATTGAACTTTTACATGTGGCTCTTTACCCAAGACTCTGGTCTTGAGCGCGGCAGCAGCTAGCTGTGCCTCTTTAAGGCGGCGTGGAAAGAATCAACTGGAAGAACCGTGGATTTTAAACTGAGAGTAAAGTTTAAATGAAAGCATCTGAATAAACAGCAACGGAACGTTAAACACTACCGTTGTTTCCAAACACTCCGTTAGCAGCGCGGCTCGAGCTAGCCGTTAGCTTGTTCATCCGATTTCCATTAACCCAGAAACAGATGTTGACTTGTAACAACTAAAATCCTCAAAGTTTCATGTAAACGCCTCATCAAACTTTTAATTGCCACCAGTTTCACAAAACGTGGTTACTTAGCGCGTAGCAAGAGCAGCTAGCTGTAGCACTTGCTGCAGGAATACGATAAGATTTCTGGAAAAAAAACTGTTTAATGTAAAAGTTAGAATGATGTTTATAATCATGAAGAGCAGTCATCCACTGTGGGCTTCTCTACGTTAGCTCGTCAATCAGGTCAGAACTAAACTTTGTTTTATTAGTTTCCACTGACCCTCATTCCAACATGGTGGAAATATCCCTTTAATATTTTAACTTTCAGTGGTTTGAAGGTGAAACTTGTCAGGCTTCGTTTTCCTCTCATGCTACAAATATATAAAATAAAATGGAATCATAGAATAAACCAGTAAACAAACCATGTATACTTAAATAAACCGTTTAATTACAACAAAACTTAAAAGAACAAAAATAAATGTATCTGAACTCTAAACAGTTTATTAATAATACATGTACAGTGTGTGTGTGGTTGTTTTTTCTTAGAAATTAAACTTCATTTGACAGTTTTAACTTCTTATTGATTAAAATATGTGTAACACTTTATTTTGATTGTTTTAAGTAAATAGTTTCCCATCACCTGCTTTAGTTTTTATTTACTATTTAAAAGTGTTTTACAGTAAATATTAATAAAAGATATAAAAGACAGCAAATAAGATATAGTCTGTTTGATAAGAAAACTGTATTTTAACATAAATTACGTGGCATAAAACTTTTTTTGGTTTGTTTTTACTTTCTTCCTTTAGGTTCTGTTCAGCCCACATGGTTCTGATCATTGGTTAATAGGCTACTTTTGGAGTTGTTTAAAAATATATATATATATTATTACAGGTACAAACTTTTTTTTTTAAAGAACTTAATTTTATGCATTTTTGAGCATTTAGATGACAAAAAGTATTTAAATGTGTAAAAGTTATTAATAATAATTAATAATTTAAATTAATTAATAATTTAAATAATTGATGAATTCCTGTTTTGTATAAATAACGCACACACCGATAATTAAAACTAATAATAAATTATTTAAATGTTTCAAATTGGACCTTTAATAAACTGCAGATCCTGTAAGAAACGATAAAAACACAGAATCCCGGCGGTTCTGACCCGGTTTCTGAGGACCGGAACCACCAGAAGTTACTCAGAGCTCGTTAATATTCGACTGAAATGTTTTTTAATCGGAACTCTGATCGATTAAAGGCAGAAATGTCTCACCTGTCCTCCTCCTGTCGCGTGTCCCCGCGGATCAAAGACACCGGCGGATACCCGCAGACGGAGAGGGGGCGGTACTTATTCTCCACCAGGACCGCCCAGCCTCCGTTCCTGGGGGCGGGGCTTTGTATAATGAGCGTTACGTCAGTGATGGGCGGAGCTTAGCGGAGCAAAAAGGTTGAAAGGCTGCGTTCAGGCGCACGTGGGGATTAAAAACAAAACAAAAGTAGAAAATTTGTTGTGATTTCAAGTGAAATGAACATGGATTCATTTATTTTTGTGTTGATGTGAGCGCAGAGACAACGAGAATCAAGTTATTTTCGACTGGCGTGTTTTACGTGATAACATTTTACAACAGTGATTGTAGAAAAAAAAAACTGTTTGCTTCCAAGAAATTTAAATCAGGTAAATCAACTTAATTTATAAAGTAATTTATAACCTGTTTCTGCAAATTTGCAACCAGTTTCTTCAGTTTATCTAACTGTACACAAGTTTACTCATCAAAAAAGGCGTTCAGTTCAATACATCATATATTTATCATGTCCTGGACGACTGAGAATCTTCACCAGAAAGTTTACTCATCTATTCACATCATGTTTCCTCAGTTAAAGCTGCACTATGTAACTTTGTAGTGCAGTCTGTAACTTTTCTAACAATATATTTTTAACATATTTCTTCACTCTGTCACTATCTACTGACAGACTGGTGTTAGACAAAGTAATCTCTGAAAAAAACTATAGTCCCCTTGCTTCTCTATCAGCATTTATAAAAACACTAAAAACACAGAGTGAACCGCCGTTAACCAGCCAATAAAAACAGAGCTTGAATTTGAATCAGCCAATAAAAACAGAGCTTGAATTTGAATTTCAGCAGAGCAAGGAGACCTCTCTCCACATCGAGAGGAGCCAGTTGAGGTGGCTCGGGCATCTGGTTAGGATGCCTCCTGGACGCCTCCCTGGTGAGGTGTTCCGGGCATGTCCCACCGGGAGGAGACCCAGAGGAAGACCCAGGATACGCTGGAGGGACTATGTTTCTCGGCTGGCCTGGGAACGCCTTGGGATTCCCCCAGAGGAGCTGCTCCAAGTGGCTGGGGAGAGGGAAGTCTGGGCCTCCCTACTTAGGCTGCTACCCCCGCGACCCGACCCCGGATAAGCGGAAGAAAATGGATGGATGGATGGAGGAGCAGAGCCATATATGGCTCTGAGGAGAGGGATCAGAATGCTTTGCCTGTTGAAAATATTTCTAAGTTCTGTGTTCTACAGAAAGTTACACATAGCACCTTTAAACTAACTAGGCCTATACCTAGTATTTGAACCTTGTTTCTTTAGTTTAGATAACTGTCCACAACTGTACTTTTCTGTATGTATCCTGTTTCCTCAGTTTAACTACGGTAACTATACCTAATATTTTAACCTTGTTTCTTTAGTTTATAGCTAACTGTCCACAACTGTACTTTTCTGTATGTATCCTGTTTCCTCAGTTTAACTAACTACAGTATATGTAATATTTTAACCTTGTTTCTTTAGTTTAGCTAACTGTCACAACTGTACATTTCTGTATGTACAGTATCATGTTTCCTCAGTTTAACTAACTATACGTAATATTTGAAGCTTGTTTCTTTAGTTTAGCTAACTGTCCACAACTGTACTTTTCTGTATGTATCCTGTTTCCTCAGTTTAGCTATACGTAATATTTTAACCTTGTTTCTTTAGTTTAGCTAACTGTCACAACTGTACTTTTCTGTATGTATCCTGTTTCCTCAGTTCAGCTAACTATACCTAATATTTGAACCTTGTTTCTTAAGTTTATCTAACTGTACACAGCTGAGGAATGTACTCATATGTATCCTGTTTCCTCAGTTTAGCTAACTGTACACAACTGTACCCATATCCTGTTTCCTCAGTTTAGCTAACTGTACACAACTGTACTCGTATGCATCCTGTTTCCTCAGTTTAGCTAACTGTACACAATTGTACACAACTGTACTCATCCTGTTTCCTCAGTTTAGCTAACTGTACACAACTGTACTTTTCTGTATGCATCCTGTTTCCTCAGTTGAGCTAACTATACTCTTCTGTATGCATCCTGTTTCCTCAGTTTAGCTAACTGTACACAACGGTACTCTTCTGTATGCATCTTGTTTCCTCAGTACTGTATAGCTAACTGTACACAACTGTACTCTTCTTTGTGTATCCTGTTTCCTCAGTTTTGCTAATTGTACACAACTGTACTCTTCTGTATGCATCCTGTTTCCTCAGTTTAGCTAACTGTACACAACTGTACTCTTCTTTATGGATCCTGTTTCCTCAGTTTTGTTAATTGTACACAACTGCACTCTTCTGTATGTATCCTGTTTCCTCAATTGAGCTAACTGTACACAACTGTACTCTTCTGTATGTATCACATTTCCTCAGTTGAGCTAACTGTACACAACTGTACTCTTCTGTATGTATCCTGTTTCCTCAGTTGAGCTAACTGTACACAACTGTACTCTTCTGTATGTATCCTGTTTCCTCAGTTTAGCTAACTGTACACATTTATTTACATTCTGTTTCTTCTGTGTAGTTACCCCTGTGCAGTAATTTCCAGTCCTTCTTCACATCATTTTATTGAACTGATTATTGCTAATCAACATTATTCTGAGCAACAGATCATTGCTTGAGTTCAGTGAAGTTGCACAACATGTAAATAATTTAACTTGTTAAATCATAAACTTTACCTCTGTTAAACGGCAAAGAAAACATAAATTAGACAATAAGCTTCTGCTTTATTTTAATTGGAATAGTTAAAAAAATACTGTATATATATAT
>JBBPBX010035392.1:3909-19257 GCA_038048925.1 Garcialebias charrua
GTGCTAAACTAATTGCCACTTTGATACTTTGTAAAAAAAAAAAAAAACTGTATTTCTCTCTTGCTGTCATCCATGAAATAATAATTTTTGATAATATGTAGTAAAAACGTGATAAGTATGTAGTAAAAACGTGATATTATGTAGTAAAAACGTGATAAGTATGTAGTAAAAACGTGATATTATGTAGTAAAAACGTGATAAGTACTGTTTTTTCCGGACAATAGGTCGCAGCTTTTTATCATTTTTTCATGGCCTGCGACCTATACTCGGGTGCGACCTATTAATGGCTTTTTATAAAATAAGCTGATTTGTAATCATTTATTAACAAAAATTAAACTGAGACACACTCTTACAATAATGTCAGCTAACAAATATTTTTTAGGTGTTTATCCTGCTAAAATTATTCATCAGTTCAGCTCAGACACATATTTGCTATAATTTTTTATCAAACAATTAATTGTTTTTAAGTGTAAATCTTCTTAAAAGCCTTGCTGTGCGCTCCTGTGTAAGAGACATTTGCAGCAGAGCTAAACACGGTCCACATTTTGACGTAGGTGCGACCTATATTCAGGTGCAACCTATACAGTATATGGATTTTTCCAATTCTTTGGCAATAATTGGACAATGCGACCTATACTAAACCTAGTGAAGAAATTGAAAGTTAAACTGGGTTTCTTTTTCAGAAACAGATCATGCCTAACACTGAATGTTACGCCTTGTATCTGTGACTTTCCTTCCCTCCATTGATTACGGTGACATTCTCTACATGAATGCTCCTACAAGCACCCTGCGGATGTTGGATGTTGTCTATCATGGTGCACTAAGATTCATAACTGGCTGTGATTATCGTACCCACCACTGCACCCTGTATTCACTGGTTAACTGGACATCATTAACCTCACGCAGACTCTTCCACTGGTACATTTTCATCTTTAAATCACTTCTTGGTCTGCTGCCCTCATACATCTCCTCCTACATGTCTTTGCGTGAGTGCAGCTACAGCGTGCGCTCTCAGGACATGATTACCTGCAGTGTTCCGTCAGTGAGGACTGAACTTGGAAAAAGGGCCTTCTCCTACTCCGCTCCTGCTTCATGGAATATCTTACAAAAAGATCTGAAGCTCTCGACCTTGACTTCTCTAAATGGTTTTCAGAATCTGTATGAATCCTGGCAAAAACCAATGCAGATTTGTTCCTGTCTTTGATTTTATATGTCTACCTTATAATGTTTTGCTAGTTTTTTGATACTTTGTTTAAAAAAAAAAAAAGTATTTCTCTCTTTTTTTTCTCTTTTGTTTTCTATTGTTTATTGTTTATTGTTTAAGGAAATTCTACCATTGCTGTTCATCGTTCTTTAGTTTTAGCAGGTCGCTTTCGTAAATGAGCCATGAGGCTCAATAAGATTTACCTGACTAAATAAAGGTTGAATGAATGAATGAATACTCAGGTGCGACATATAGTCCGAAAAATACGGTATGTAGTAAAAACGTGATATTATGTAGTAAAAACGTGATATTATGTAGTAAAAATGTGATATGTAGTAAAAACGTGATATTATGTAGTAAAAACGTGAAAAGTGTAGTAAAAACGTGATATTTTGTAGTAAAAACGTGATATTATGTAGTTAAAAACGTGATATAATGTAGTAAAAATGTGATAAGTATGTAGTAAAAACGTGATATTATGTAGTAAAAACGTGATAAGTATGTAGTAAAAACGTGATATTTTGTAGTAAAAACGTGATAAGTTAGCCTGGCCCTCGCCTTCCTGCACAGCTCCGCTCAATTCTCATTTCCCTTCACTGCTCAGTCTGGGACTTCTCCCATAGACAACGATTTCTCCGGTAGATTTTTGACCGGACCAATCAGAGAACAGAAGGGGCGGAGTTTTTGGCCCCTAACCCACGCCCCCACCTGTCCCAGCGCGCAGCCAGCGAGCATTCGCATGTTCTCATTCAAAGCGATGCAAAGCGATGCAGGACTGTTTTATATGTGACACAAATGTATTAATTTCCCCTTCTTAATCCCTTATCTGGAGTTTTCTTTTGTTTTTTTGCCAAAAGTCAAGTGATCGCTCCCTCCTCCCTCCTCCTCTCCCTCCGCTGAGTGAAATGAACAAGGAAATGACTGAGGTTGTCACGAGAGAATTAAAGAGTCCCATCAGATTTCCTGGTCTTCTGGTGTGTTGGACCAGCGATCCATGGTTTCATTTTATTTTATTAGAACGTTTTATTAACATATAAACACAGAATATCCAAAGGCAGCGAGAGAAAATTCAGCAGGAGGCGGAGCTGAAGTCAAGTTCAGAAGACCACGGGGGAGCGCGCAGCCAACGAGCATTCGCATGTTCTCATTCAAAGCGATGCAAAGCGATGCAGGACTGTTTTATATGTGACACAAATGTATTAATTTCCCCTTCTTAATCCCTTATCTGGAGTTTTCTTTTGTTTTTTTGCCAAAAGTCAAGTTATCGCTCGCTCCCTCCTCCTCCTCTCCCTCCGCTGATGCTTCAGGTTGTCACGAGAGAATTAAACTCGTGTTCGTTGCTGCCCGAGTCCCATCAGATTTTCTGGTCTTCTGGTGTGTTGGACCAGCGATCCATGGTTTTATTTTTTTTTTATTAACATATAAACACAGAATATGCAACGGCAGCGAGAGAAAATTCAGCAGGAGGCGGAGCTGAAGTCAAGTTCAGCAGACCACGGGGGAGCAGCCATCAGCAGAGGCCACGCCTCCAGCAAGAATAGTTTCTCTATGGAGAAAGTCCAGACCCTAGTCCGAAGCGAAGTGAAGGACAAGGGTCTGGTTTTAACCAGGCTAGTGATAAGTATGTAGTAAAAACGTGATAAGTATGTAGTAAAAACGTGATATTATGTAGTAAAAATGTGATATTCTGCAGTAAATACATGATAAGTATGTAGTAAAAACGTGACATTATGTAGTAAAAACGTGATAAATATGTAGTAAAAACTTGACAAGTATGTAGTAAAAACGTGACATTATGTAGTAAAAACGTGATAAGTATGTAGTAAAAACGTGATATTATGTAGTAAAAACATGATAAGTATGTAGTAAAAACGTGATATTATGCAGTAAAAACGTGATAAATATGTAGTAAAAACTTGATAAGTATGTAGTAAAAACGTGGTATTATGTAGTAAAAACGTGATATTATGTAGTAAAAACGTGATAAATATGTAGTAAAAACGTGATATTATGTAGTAAAAACGTGATATTATGTAGTAAAAACGTGATAAGTATGTAGTAAAAATGTGATATTATGTAGTAAAAACGTGATATTATGTAGTAAAAACGTGATATTATGTAGTAAAAACGTGATAAGTATGTAGTAAAAACGTGAAAGTATGTAGTAAAAACGTGATATTATGTAGTAAAAACGTGATAAATATGTAGTAAAAACTTGATAAGTATATAGTAAAAATGTGATATTATGTAGTAAAAACGTGATAAGTATGTAGTAAAAATGTGATAAGTATGTAGTAAAAACTTGATATTTTGTAGTAAAAACGTGATAAGTATGTAATAAAAACATGATATTATGTAGTAAAAATGTGATATATTGTAGTAAAAACGTGATAAGTATGTAGTAAAAATGTGATATTATGTAGTAAAAACGTGATATTTTGTAGTAAAAACGTGATGAGTATGTAGTAAAAATGTGATATTATGTAGTAAAAACATGATATGTACCGGTAGTTAAACTGTGATATGTAGTAAAAACGTGATAAATATGTAGTAAAAATGTGATATTATGTAGTAAAAATGTGATATTATGTAGTAAAAATGTGATATTATGTAGTAAAAACGTGATAAGTATGTAGTAAAAATGTGATATTATGTAGTAAAAACGTGATATTATGTAGTAAAAATGTGATATTATGTAGTAAAAACGTGATAAGTATGTAGTAAAAACGTGATAAGTATGTAGTAAAAACGTGATATTATGTAGTAAAAACGTGATAAATATGTAGTAAAAACTTGATAAGTATATAGTAAAAATGTGATATTATGTAGTAAAAACGTGATAAGTATGTAGTAAAAATGTGATAAGTATGTAGTAAAAACTTGATATTTTGTAGTAAAAACGTGATAAGTATGTAATAAAAACGTGATATTATGTAGTAAAAACATGATATATTGTAGTAAAAACGTGATAAGTATGTAGTAAAAATGTGATATTATGTAGTAAAAACGTGATATTTTGTAGTAAAAACGTGATAAGTATGTAGTAAAAATGTGATATTATGTAGTAAAAATGTGATAAGTATGTAGTAAAAACATGATGTGTAATAAAAACGTGATAAGTATGTAGTAAAAACGTGATATTATGTAGTTAAAACGTGATAAGTATGTAGTAAAAACGTGATATTATGTAGTAAAAACTAGGGATGTCCCGAGCCGATCACATGATCGGAAATCGGTCCCGATCACGTGATTTCAGACTCGATTTAAATCGGGCGTTATGTAGCCGGACCACGCTCCGAGTCTGTGACAAGACTCTGGTAAAAGGAGTAAGAACAAGTTCGCCCGTACGCTGTTTTTAGCCTGCATGCTAATATGTAATGGCTAATTTGCAGATGTTGATCAACTGGTACTTACTCTTTTTACCAGAGTTGTCATCCATGCAGGAAAAAAAAGTCTACTACTGCCACCATGTGGATGAGTACGTTTCTACATCTATACTTATCACGTTTTTACTACATATTTATCACGTTTTTACTACATAATATCACGTTTTTACTACATATCAAAAATTATTATTTCATGGATGACAGCAATACCCTTCCGTATTGTTTGTCTATAGTTGATTGTTTAAGGAAATCCTATGCTGTTGTCATCGTTCTTTAGTTTGTAGCAGGTCGCTCTTGTAAATGAGTCCACGAGGCTCAATGAGATTTACCTGTCTAAATAAAGGTTGAATGAATGAATGAAAAGTAGACAAATTGCATTTCCTGCGAAAATGCAGTGTGAATGCTTATTGCTGAAGAACTTGCTAAAATCTGCTGAATTAGCTAAATAAACACATGCTGAATTGTAGCTGAAATGGAAGAAGCAAGCCTGTAGCAGAAGAAAGCCGAACGAACACATTTTTGCTGAATTAGGTTTAAATAAGCAGAAATTAGCACAAATTAGGGGGTGCGAATCTCTCAGAGTCTGGAGAATCAATTCGATTCTGATATTTGGTGTCACGATTCGATTCAAAATCGATTTTTCGATTCAGAAACGATTTTTGATTCAGAAAGAATTTTTCTATTAAAATGGTCATAAATTTAGTTTCAGTTTTGTAACTGACAAGCTGAAAAGAATAAACAACAATGGAAACGAATGGAACATTTATTTAAAACAATAATTTTAGTTTCCTTATTGTATCCAATTTTTTCCATTGATATACCAAAAATAGGAACAAATAATACAGGAATGCATTAAATTCTGTAACTTAAATAACCAGTGTTAGGTTAGCTTTTTGCTCTGTTACTTATAGAAGAATATTGTTTGAATTGATTTTTTGAACTTGTTTTGTTTCTGAAAAAAGGGGCAGATAAAATAAGATTTCTTCTTCTTTCTGCCACCTTTCATTTTATGTATTCTTTCATATACTATGAGATATGGTTTTATTTTCTTTATCTTTTGGGTTTTAATGTTTAAAAAAAAAAACGATTTGGGGGCTTTTAGAATCGATTCTGAATCGCCAGGCCTGAGAATCTAGATTCTTTAAAAAATCATTTTTTTCCCTGCACCCCTACTGTATATAGGAAATTAGCTAAAAAACAAAGTTGTAAATAGCTAAAAAATAGCTGAAAAGTAGCTGAAAGGGCAGAAAAAAGCTTAAACTACCAGAAGGTAGCAGAAAGAGCTGAAATGAGCTAAGAAAATGTTAAATTAGCTGAAAAGTCTAAAATGAGCATAAAACAGCTAAATAATAGCTGAAAGAGCAGAAAAAGCTAGCATAATTAAGCTGAAAGGAGTATAACAAGCTGAAATCAGCAGAAAGAAGTTAATTAGGCTGAAAGTAGAAGAAATTACCACAAAAAACTTGAAATGATCTGAAAACAGACAATAATTAACTAGAAAATGCTACAAGCTTAAATTAGCAGAAGCAGACAGAACACACTTGCCCAATTAGGCTGAATGGAGCAGAAATGAGCACTAAAATGTGAAAATTATCTGGAAAAAGAAGAAGAAGAAGAATTTGAAATTAGCACAAAAAACGGCTGAAAGGTAAAAAACTCAGAAAGAAGCTTAAATTACCAGAAGTGGAGAGAGCACATGTTTGCTGAATTAGGCTGAAATTAAACGTTTAGATGAGTGCAAATAATGCGGAATTAGCTAAAAAGCTAAAATTAGCATGAAACAGCTAAATAGTAGCTGAAATAGAAAAGGCTGAAATTTAAAGAAATTAGCTGAAAAGAGCATAACAAGCTGAAATTAGCAGGAAGAAGTTAGAAGAAGCACAAAAATGTTGTAGTTAGCAGAAAGAACCTGAAAGGTGAACAAAACAGCTGAAAAAACAGCTGAAAAAACAGCTGAAAATAGCTGGGGGAAAAATGTTTGAATATGCAGAAGGAAGCTGAAAGAAGCTGAAGCAGAGCAAAATGTGAAAGGAGCAGTAAAAAGTTGTAAACACATTAAAGATTTGAAGGATGGAAAATGAGCTCTATTCATTTGCTATGAGGAAAAAAGTTGCAGAAAAGGCTAAATATTTCAAAAAGCTAAAGTTGCACCAAACGTCATAGCAGGCTTTTTCCTGAAAAAGCTGAACGTTTTGATTTACGATTCATTGAAATATCCCAAAAATTGTGGAACGAGAAAGATGCTGAAAAATGTATAGAAGAAAAATAGATCACAACAGAGTGAATGTTTCATAAACATTCACACAAAAACACTAGACAGTAAAAAGTGCTACACTACAGTAGCTAAAAAGGGGTAGGAAAAGGTCAAAGAAGCTAAATGTGCTAGGTTTTGGGGTCCTAATGGGATTGAACCAGTGGCAATTGAGGGTGGAGGCTGGTGTGGGGATTTGAACCGGCAACCATTCGATCACATGCATGCTCACCTCTGCACCACCACTTCCACTATTATTGTTATTCAAATTATACATACACACACACACACACCTATAGTATAAAATCGTCATTCTGCTTTACTCCTACACGTTTAAAATTTCCCCCAGTCCTTGAAAGCATCATCACCTCCACTCTGAGGAGTAGATTTCACTCTTGGCTCTTCCACGAGCCCATCCTGTTCTATTTATTATTTAAAAATCCCCTCTGCCTCGTGTTCATGTGCTCATATGTGTCACAGTAAAACTGAGGAGCTCTTCTGGAGCTCACTCTGAATCTGGACTCTGGAAGTTCTCCTGAAGCAGCAGCTTAAGATGATTTAACCAGACGGATTAGGTGTCTGGACCATCTTGGCTGAGCTGTTAAAAAAAAAAAAGCTCCAGTCTTCTGTCCAAATGAACAATTTCCAAATTCAAATGAATATTTTAAAACCTTCTAATGTGGTGATTTCGCTGCTTCCAGGGGGAGGGTGGGGGTTCTGTCTTGGTGCTGAAGCTTGCAGTATGCATGCTGTTATGCAATATGCAGCAGATGTAACCTTGCTCCTCAGGGCAGTGTCAACTGTGACTGTCAGACTCCCCCTGCTGGTGACACAAGATCACTGCAGCCTGAAATCAAGCACATCCTCCCATTTGTTGATAAGTAGGTATCTGTGGACAAGGTATGCACAGTTAACATCTTACCTGTTGTAGATAGCTCTTTGAACACACTTCGGAGGAACAAATTCTTGTTCCGGAGTATGATGGAGCAGCAGATGGATTGACGAACCGGGGCCTCGTCCTCGATAATGAAGGTGTTGCTTAGGTCGGTCGTGGTGATGAAAGAGTTAAGTCGAAAGGCAACGCTCCCAGTTTACTGGTCTGTCTACGTTCCAACCCTCACCTGTGGTCATGAGGTTTGGATCACGATCAAAAGAACAAAGATACAAGCGGCTGCAATGAGCTTCCGTCATGGCCAGTGAGATAAGGAGGTCTGTCATCCGGTGTAGAGCTGCTGCTCCTTTGAATCGAAAGGAGTTTGTTGAGGTGATTCATTCATCTGATTAGGATCAAACATTTCTTTTCTGTTCAGGAGAACAAACTTTTGCACAATTTTTTATTGGTTAAACAGGCAGAAACATGCCTTTAGTGTGCCAGGCCAGTCAAAAATAGCCATTAGCTAGCTGCTGCTACAAACCAGATTCCAAAGAAGTTGGGACACTAAACAAATATTATAGAACACAAATCACAGATCAAAAGTTTAAACTGAGAGAATGCATCATTTTAAGGGAAAAATATGTTTCAAAATTTCATGGCGTCAACAAATCCCCAAAAAAGTTGGGACAAGTCCATTTTTACCAGTGTGTGGCATCCCCCCTTCTTCTTACAACACTCAACAGACGTCTGGGGACAGAGGAGACCAGTTTCTCAAGTTTAGAAATAGGAATGCTCTCCCATTCATGTCTAATACAGGCCTCTAACTGTTCAATCGTCTTGGACCTTCTTTGTCGCACCTTCCTCTTTATGATGCACCAAATGTTCTCTATAGGTGAAAGATCTGGACTGCAGGCTGGACATTTCAGTACCTGGATCCTTCTCCTACGTAGCCATGATGTTGTGATTGCTGCAGAATGTGGTCTGGCATTATCTTGTTGAAAAATGCAGGGTCTTCCCTGAAAGAGATGACGTCTAGATGGAGCATATGTTGTTCTAGAACCTGAACATAGTTCTCTGCATTAATGGTGCCTTTCCAGACATGCAAGCTGCCCATGCCACAAGCGCTCATGCAACCCCATACCATCAGTGATGCAGGCTTCTGAACGGAGCGTTGATAACAACTTGGGCTATCCTTGTCCTCTCTGGTCCGGATGACATGGCGTCCCAGTGTTCCATAAAGAACTTCAAATCGTGACTCATCTGACCACAGAACAGTCTTCCATTTTGCCACACTCCATTTTAAATGACCCCTGGCCCAGTGCAAACGTCTGAGCTTGTGGAGCTTGCTTAGAAATGGCTTCCTCTTTGCACTGTAGAGTTTCAGCTGGCACGGTGGATTGTGTTCACTGACAATGCTTTCTGGAAGTATTCCTGAGCCCATTCTGTTATTTCCTTGACAGTGGCATTCCTGTTTGAGGTGCAGTGACGTTTAAGGGCCCGGAGATCACGAGCATCCAGTAGAGTTTTACGGCCTTGACCCTTACGCACAGCGATTGTTCCAGATTCTCTGAATCTTTTGATGATGTTATGCACGGTTGATGATGATAACTTAAAAGTCTTTGCTATTTTACGCTGGGTAACACCATTCTGGTATTGCTGCACTATCTTTCTGCGCAACAATGGTGGAATTGGTGATCCTCTTACCATCTTGGCTTCTGAGAGACACTGACACTCTGAGAAGCTCTTTTTATACCCAATCATGTTGTCAATTGACCTAATTAGTGTTAATTGGTCTTCCAGCTGTTCGTTATATGCTCAATTTCCTTTTTCCAGCCACTTATTGCTACTTGTCCCAACTTTTTTGGGATTTGTTGACACTGTGAAATTTTGAATCAACATATTTTTCCTTTAAAATGTTACATTTACTCAGATTAAACTTTTGATCTGTCATCTATGTTCTATTACGAATAAAATATTGACATTTGCACCTCCACATCATTGCATTTAGTTTTTATTCACAATTTGTTTAGTGTCCCAACTTTTTTGGAATCTGGTTTGTACAACCATTTACCTTTTGGAGTCAGTCTAATTCAAGATGGCTTTAGCAAGCACAAGAAAAGCTGTAACTCGGACAATTTTACACATATTGAACTAAAATTTGGTGCGGCGGTAGCCTATGTGGTGCCGTTTATAAAGCTACACAAATTTAACAGCATTTTTTTGTTTATTTAGACTTTCATAAGAAAACCTTTTTTTTTTCAGTCATATTTTCACCATGTTACTCAATACATTTATAATAATAATAATGCCATAGTTCCCAACTAAATATTGAATTTACAACCTAAGTAGTTAGTTTACAAACTAAATACTTAACTTGCTAGTTAAATAGTAGTCCGTAAACTAAATATTTAGGTGTAAACTAAACATTTAATTTCCAAGCTAAATGTTTATTTTTAAAACTAAACATTTAATTTCCAAACTAAATATTTATTGTCCAAGCCAAATACCGTATATAATTTCCAAACTAAATTTTAAATTTCTAAGCTAAACATTTAATTTCCAAAATATTTAATTTGCTAATATTTAACTGATCTCAATGTTTAGCTTGGAAGTTAAATATTTAGGACAGAGTTAAACATTTAGTTAAAAAAACAAATGTTTAATTTGGAAATTAAATATTTAGCTTGGAAAATAAATATTTAGTTTGCAAACGAAATATTTAACTTGTAAATTAAATATTTAGCTTGGACAATAAATATTTAGTTTGTAGACTAAGTATTTAGTTTACTAACTAAATATTTATCTTGTAAATTAAAAGTTTAGTTGGGAACCATGACATTTATAAATGTATGAATAACATGTTGAAAATATGACTTTGGAAGAAAAAAAATCGTATTAAAGGCTAAATAAACCAAAATATTGGTGTTAATTTTTGACTGTGTAACTTACAAACGGCACCCCATATATTAATCCCAATTTATCCCATTGAAACATTATTTTAAAGATTTGACCACTCTGCCATGTGTCAACTCGATCAAATTTCAAAACATCACTTCCTGCGTGAACAAAAACAACCGGAAACACACAAATAACGAGTCATACCGTAAGAAGCAGCAACAAGTTGATTTTATGAATATGTCGTCGTTACAAAGAGGTTAATATATGAAACTTTGCATTTATGTAAACTGCATTTAACAAAAAAATAAAAAATAAAATAAAAGCAAGAAAGCTTTTTGGACCAGAACATGAAGTTGTGAACTCGACACATTTTTTAACATAAGTTTTGTCTAAATTTTTGCTTTTACATTCATTAGCCTCTCCTTATAGCCCTCTAAGCACATGCAGCCTGAGAGTGGAAACATAAATTATTTTAAATAGATGTTCGGACAAAATAAAAAGCAAAAAACAACATGTTTTTCTCTCATTCACACACACACGAGCCTGTCGAACCCTCAGAAGTTTACTCACATCAGGAGGTTAAGGCTGTTAAAACCGTTTGTAAAACTCGTGACGCAGAAGTTGGACTCAGCAGGGGTTTTCGACCGCTATAAACGTATTAAAGCAGAGGACGCTATATATTTTATTTACTTATTTAGGCAGGAGATGAAAGCACAAAAGCAGCAGCAGCAATGTGTGTGTGTGTGTGTGTGTGTGTTTGGGGTAAAACTGAAAAGGCGTCGTTTGCTCGTGACTCCCACAGAGCCCTGAGGTGGCGTCTCTGACCGGCACACAAACACCTTTGGGACACACGGTACAAATACTGCAGGCAAACACCGTCATACGTACGATTTCTTAATTACATTCACACGCTTTTGTTCTTTTTTCCTGTTTCGTTTTCCTCCGCCACAAACACGTAAACACAGAGGACAAGGGGAGGGTCTGA
The DNA here is from genome assembly GCA_038048925.1 of Garcialebias charrua. Classification (NCBI taxonomy): domain Eukaryota; kingdom Metazoa; phylum Chordata; class Actinopteri; order Cyprinodontiformes; family Rivulidae; genus Garcialebias; species Garcialebias charrua. Next base: position 15,508 of record JBBPBX010035392.1, read on the forward strand.
CCCGCCCCCCGACAAGGTGAAAATACTCCAGAGGCTTTGAAATGGCAGCAACTCCTCAAGTTCACTCCTTTGGTTCACAGAGAAGTGAGGAGGGGGGGGGGGGTGTCAGATGAAAGGATTTCTCGATGTCCCTCGACTGGGGTAAACATTCCCCTGTGAGACAAAGAAGAGACACGGTGAGAGACGGCAGCGTGCACACGGTCTTTTTGACAACCGCCCCGGTGTGAACTCACCGTGAACGGGTTTACAGACATGGGCCGAGGGACTTTGGATTGAGAGTCGGACGCAGGGAAGGAGGCGAAACCTGCAAGCATTGGGGAAAAAATCAAACAGAAGCAGCAGAAAACACGTTGAGTGGTGTTCAGACTGAAACAAGACCCCGCTGGAGCCGCGCTTCCAGTCTGGGCGTGCCGGATGGTATTGGCTGCGGTCAACGGTGAAACGGTGGTGAAACGTTAATGCCAAAGCAGCAAACATTGTGAAAGCGCTTTATCGTAGCCTTTGCGTTACACTTTCATTAGTTATTATAAAACCACGGAATGAGCACCAGGTGTCATATTACTAGTCGCTACATTCGCGGACTCAGTTTTGCGGGTTTTCAACGCAAGATTGTACACGACACACGATTGGCTGATTGATGGAAGGCGACCAACCAGAGCATTGTGCTCTGTATCCCGGGCGCTGACTGGCTCCGTACCCATAGCATCAGTGTCACATCTCTTTTGCTGTGCTCTTTTGTGAAATTTTCGTTAGAGACTGAATTTATTTCAAGTCCAACGGTGCCACCCAAACATTCTGCACGTTCCAAAGTTTCAGGCAGCGAACCCAAGGAGCGAACGCTAATATTCCTCATGTGATTGGGACAGTACAGGATAAAAAGTTAAGGCGCGCGGACAAGAGCGGGAACTAGGGATGTGCGATATGGCTTAAAATTCATATTACGATATGTATTGTGAAGGGTGGCGATAACGATATATATCGCGATATGTTTTTGGTATAAAACTTGCAATAGGAATGAAAAAAAAAAGCATAGGGTGTCCTTTTGCCATAATTTATTTTGAAAACTGCTATACCACAAAATAATCTACAGTATTAAGAAAATTTCCCTACTAGGTCCAGAGAGTTTTTAAATAATTAACAATTCAAGCATTAGGCTTCTTTCTTGTAGTGCAAAACAGTGCAAAATATATCTTGTGTAGTTTTAGCCATAAGTTTTAAACTAAAGAATATGTTGTTAACTCTTAACAGTTTCCAACATTGTCAGAAATGAACAGTAACAGACAGCATTTTACAAACACTTCACCCTCCAACCCTATAGTGGGCGTCTCCTTCAGCTTTAAGGAGAGCTGACAAGGCAACCAGTTTCCTCTGTGGCTTTGACCAGAGGGTCTCGCAGTAAAATCACACAACACAGCGTTCTGTTCACAGATCAGAGGGCAGGTTTCTCTAAAGCTGACCAACGCTTACTTTAACTTTAGACAAAAAACAAAATTTCGACGGAACACAGCGTTTTGCACATGCATCCGAATATGGCAACACTACGGCAAGCCGGACGTAGTTAGCTTATAGCTTCGCTACTTAGCACTCGAAGAAAAGACTTTAACACCACTTATGCAGAGTTTTCAACACAAAAAAGTAAAGATTAACTCTGACAACTTTGATTGTACACTTTTAACACCACTTATGCACAGTTTTCAACTAAAAAAAGTAAAGATTAAATCTGACAACTCTGATTTTACATCAGACAGCATTACTGCGGTTAGTCGGTAGAAGACAGATCTCTATCATAGGCTAAATCCATCCATCCATCCATCCATTTTCTTCCGCTTATCCGGGGTCGGGTCGCGGGGGTAGCAGCCTAAGTAGGGAGGCCCAGACTTCCCTCTCCCCAGCCACTTGGAGCAGCTCCTCTGGGGGAATCCCAAGGCGTTCCCAGGCCAGCCGAGAAACATAGTCCCTCCAGCGTGTCCTGGGTCTTCCTCTGGGTCTCCTCCCGGTGGGACATGCCCGGAACACCTCACCAGGGAGGCGTCCAGGAGGCATCCTAACCAGATGCCCGAGCCACCTCAACTGGCTCCTCTCGATGTGGAGAAGCAGCGGCTCTACTCCGAGTCCCTCCCAGATGACTGAGCTTCTCACCCTATCTCTAAGGGAGAGTCCTGACACCCTGCGGAGAAAACTCATTTCAGCCGCTTGTAGTATCGTAGGCTAAATGTCTATCGTTTCTACCGTGTACCGTTTATATTGCGCATTCCTAGCGGGAACTAGCCTGGTTAAAACCAGACCCTTGTCCTTCACTTCGCTTCGGACTAGGGTCTGGACTTTCTCCATTGAGAAACGATTCTTGCTGGAGGCGTGGCCTCTGCTGATGGCTGCTCCCCCGTGGTCTGCTGAACTTGACTTCAGCTCCGCCTCCTGCTGAATTTTCTCTCGCTGCCTTTGCATATTCTGTGTTTATATGTTAATAAAACGTTCTAATAAAATAAAATAAAACCATGGATCGCTGGTCCAACACACCAGAAGACCAGAAAATCTGATGGGACTCGGGCAGCAACGTAAAACACGAGTTTAATTCTCTCGTGAACCTGAGGCATCAGCGGAGGGAGAGGAGGAGGAGGGAGCGAGCGATCACTTGACTTTTGGCAAAAAAAAACAAAAGAAAACTCCAGATAAGGGATTAAGAAGGGGAAATTAATACATTTGTGTCACATATAAAACAGTCCTGCATCGCTTTGAATGAGAACATGCGAATGCTCGCTGGCTGCGCGCTGGGACAGGTGGGGGCGTGGGTTAGGGGCCAAAAACTCCACCTTCTGTTCTCTGATTGGTCCGGTCAAAAATCGGCCGGAGAAATCGTTGTCTATGGGAGAAGTCCCAGACTGTGCAGTGAAGGGAAATGAGAATTGAGCGGAGCTGTGCAGGAAGGCGAGGGCCAGGCTAAACAGGAACCAACCAATACAACAAAAATAAAAAATAAAAATACTTCGGACAGGTGCTGCTATTTTGTAGTTTTCTTTCAATAAGCCTCCACTGTAAAGCAAGTCAAAAGAACTACATGGCCCAGAAGCCAACAGTGCTTCCGGACGCTGCTTTCTGCCGAAATTCAAAGAACAGCAATGGAGGGAGCAAACACCAGTGGAGAAACCGATGTGGTAAAAATAGTTTTGCAACGTAAAGTCAGAAGTAACGATCTATCTATGAAGATCACAGAACTGGCAGGAAAGTCGCAAATAATCCTGAAGCTGAACTCATCCTTCAAGTTGTATCTTCACTGGTGAGTACTCATATAACATTTTACAGTACTGTACAGTAGATATACATATGCTGTTAAAATTACATAGGTTTAAGAGTTTAGAACATTGCAAGAGTGAGGGAAGAGTTTATAAAGCCTTAATACTGTATATATATATAAGTACTAAAATAAATACAGTACAGTATAGTGTTCCTACTTTGCAGATTTTAACCTATCGCGGGCGTGTCTGGAACATAACTCCCGTGATAAGTGAGGGTCTACTCTATTCTTATTAGTGATTACTGTACTTTTAAACCAAATAAATCACACCTTTTTACATAAATTAGCATGCCTGCGACTTATACAGTGAAGCGACTTATTTATTCCCATATTTATAATCCAATTTTTGGCTGAGATCTGACGATTTCATTCATTCTGAGATGGAAAATATTGAACAATACCATTTTCAGTTGCTAGAGGGCCCTCAACGAGTATGGCAAGCCAAGTGTCTCATTGAT
>JBBPBX010035392.1:20210-32088 GCA_038048925.1 Garcialebias charrua
CGGTACCAATTATGCAGCTTTATTGTTTTTAAAATTCAAAATGTAGGATTCTAGTCGCAGTCCGGTGAGACACTGCCGGATGAAATCCAAACTTTAGCGGGTAAATATAATGGATGGATGGAAGAGACATCAAAGTTCATGCTCAATAATCCAGGTTTAAAAAAAAAAAAAAATCCAACAAAGTTAAATCAGGTCCTCTGGACATGTTTTTTTTGTTTGTTTGTTTGTTGAGACATCTCATCCTTAATCCAAAGGACTTCATCAGTCCAAGGAGCCACAACAAACTCAGTCCCACAAGCGGCGTGTGTCAACCAGTTTTGCTGGTGATAAGATGGTTTCCGGGGCCCGCCCTCTCCCCCGTCGACTCCTCAGAGGCAGCCATAGCCAAAGTGGTTCAAAACACAAGCAAACCAGGCCTACTATGTGAATGTGCTGCTTGTAGGACTGAGCTTGTTGTGGCTCCTCGAACTGATGAAGTCCTTTGGATGAAGGAAGAAACGTCTCAACAAAAAAGAAACGGTCCAGATGACCTGACTTACCGTAACTTTGTTGGATAGATGGAAAAAAAATCCTCAAATGGCCAGCAAGAAAAATTGAGAGAATACGATGACAAAAACATTTAAACACCAAATAATTATTGAATAATGGAGTTGGCAGTTTTATTTGTATTTATTTAACATCACTAATCACGGTTACATTCGGAACGCAAAGATGTCCGATAAAGAAATGAAACAAATCTCACCGTTGGCTTCTTGACTGGTGGCTGATTCGTGAGGAAATGCATTCTGGGAGGCAGCTGAATGGAAGGAAGCTGAAGGAGGAAAGGTGGGCGAAGTGACAAAAACACCGGAGTCACCTGGAGACAGAACCCACCCACATTCGGACACATAAGAAACAGCTTGTTCCAAGGAGAGAGGTGAATTTATATTAAATCAGGAATAAAACCAAAGATGATACGCTAAATAGAAAATGAAAAGTGAAACTTTGGTTTACATAAAAGTCTTGAACAAATCACATATAATAATTCAAATCTTTTAATTTTTTACAGTTTTTGTTGTGTACAGTTAAGTTCATATTGCTGTCTTACTACTAATTTTCTTCACTCAGCTTTACTGAATTACAGTATATTTATTTAGATTAGTTTCTGTGTGTAAAAGTTATTACTATACATGTACCTGTTTTGTTGTCAAATTCTATTAAATAAAGGGTTAAAAACAGAAGATTTTTTGCACTAACAAAATCTGTTTAAAATTCTCTGTCCATACTATAAATAGGTGTTTTATTTAGTGATTCATACAGCACTAAAATTTGTCTGAATTTTCTCTACTGAAGATAAAGCACTGTGCAAAAGACTTGAGCCTTCACACAATTTAAAAAATAAATAAAATTCTTCCAAGCAGCGTTCGGTTATTAACGGGATATTCTACATTTATTGTTCTCTGAAGAATTTACCATAATTTTCACTGTATAAGTAGTAGTGTTTTGCATAAATTAGCATGCCTGTGACTTATGCTGCGAAGCGACATATTTATTTATTTTTTCCCCATATTTATAATCCAATTTTTGGCTGAGATCTGACGATTACCGGTACATTCATTCCAACATGGAAAATATTAAATATTGAACACTACCATTTTCAGCCACTAGAGGACAGTCGACTAATATGGCAAGCCAAGTTTCTCATTAATAGGTAAAAGTGGCTATTAATGAAACACTTGGCTTGCCATACTTAGCCACCTTTGTCTTGCTCCGGGACTCCTGGAGCAAACGTCAAATCAGCTGCATTTCACCGCGCCGCCCAGGTGAAATGCAGCTGATTTGACAACTAAAGTGCATTTATTCCGGAAAAGTTCAACTGAGACACACCTTTACTATAATGTTGAGCAAACAAATAATTGTTTTAGGTGGTTATCTTGTTAAATGTCAAAGAAATGCACAGCGAGTTGTCCCTCTGCGCGCTCCCGCTTCCATGAATCGGCGTTTGAAATGCAGCTGGTTTGACCGTCAAAGTGCGTTTATTAAGGAAAATTCAAATGAGACACCTTTGCTATAATTTCGAGCAAACAAATAATTGTTTTCAAGTGTTAATCTTGTTAAATTCTTCCTAAAGTCCTCCCGTGCACACTCCCGCGGCCGCCATTTGGCAGCCCGTCGATTTTTGGCACAACACCGGCCCACATTTCCAGGTTGTCAGTGGTGACGCGCAACAAACACGACGCGTCAGCGGTGACGCATAATAGGTGCAACTTATACAGCAATGCGACATGTATGGTAATAGCTAAGATACTCAGTGTTTCCTCTACCATTATACAAGATACATTATACCATTATACATTATACCATTATACATTATACCATTATTGGCGGGCCTCTGCCCCACCAATAGAGCTGAGCGCCCTGCCTACCCAACTGCGCATCCTCCCACCAGTCAACACTGATCTAGCACTAAGCTAACAGCACACAGTGACAGTATAGGCATGCTAGCTAAAAAAGTTAAAGGCAGCGCTCACTCTGCCTCTTCCCTCATGCTATTTAAAAATTAAAGGTGATTCAAGAGCTTTGTACAGTGCTGTATATTTATTATTGTAAATGATTAAATATGTAAACAGGTTCTTCACTTACGCTCCAACCACATGTTGCTCATAGGAGATCAAAAAAGTATGTTGGGGAGAGTTAGGACTGTATGTTGATTTTTAGGAGTTTAGCTGGAGCACTTCATCCACACAGACACTCTGGTCAGAGAGCGGGTCCGGACACAGCAAGATAGTGTTTTCTTGGAGTTTAATTAACTGTCCAGTTAGTTTACAGCATGAAGTTTCCCTTTCATGAGCTGTCTATTCTTCACAACTGACAGTAACTGGTATTAACTGTCCCTTTTCTGTCTGTCTGGTATCTCAAATAAAAGAAAACGGCTAAATAAGAACAAGCTAATATGTAGCTTAGCTTACCCTTAAAGACCGTGTAAAGTGAATTTCAATATTTTCTTCAATAAACATTATAAATGTCATAATTGTAATGTTGTAAATGAGTAAAAAGTCTCAAAATTGTAGCTCAATTAATTTTGGAGTTATAGATGAAACTGTGTATAAAGATATGTCTTTTTCAGGATTTTTTAGGCGTGGTTTAAACGGGACCGCGTTTCGTCACGCGGTCCTCATTAGTATAGCCCCACCCCCTGCAGCTCCAGCCGTATAAATTCGCCTCGGTGGAGCCGTTCACTCGCGAATCGCAGATAGCATCAGATAGCAATAGCATAGATATTTTGTTCATTGTTAGCTAGCTAATCAATTATGCCTCGTTCGTGCATCTTCCCTGGATGTCGCAATGGTCAGGGCACCCGTACAAATCATAACATGTTTTTATACCGCGTGGTTTTATACCGAGTATCTGTAGTGCCTGGATAGGTCAATGGATAAAGCGCTTGCCTTCCGTCCCAAACTCCACGGGTTCAATTCCCGCATGGTACAACTCTTTTTTTTTATTTTTATTCATTCCAGATTAAAAACACACAAGAAAACTATTTACAAAAACAGCGTAACTCTTGGAAAAAGTAACTGCTGTTACAGAATTCAGATAAAAACAGAGCAGGTTTACTGGCTCTGCTGTCTGCCTCTCCACTGTGGGACACGAGCAGGACACGAGCGCAGCTGCGCTGAAACCACGCCCACGCACTGACACGCCCCCAGCGTTCCAGGGCAAGGCAAAATCATGTTTTTTCATGATTTTTGAGACTTAATTTTATAAGGTAAACAATGTTTTTAATCAGTCAGATTTATATGGGTGATTAATATCTGTCCGAGTTGCTGCAGCCATACACACCCTCTCGATCCCTCAGGTCATGTGATCAGCTGCTCCTGAGTGTCCCAAAGACAAAACGCAAGCTCAGAGGAGACCGTGCTTTTGCTGTGGCAGCTCCTAAACTGTGGAACAACCTTCCCTTGAACATCAGACAGGCCTCTTCCCTGTCTGTTTTTAAATCTCTTCTTAAAACCCATCTCTTCTCCCTGGCCTATGACACCATCTGCGATGTTGACTTTTAATAATTTTAGTCGCTTGTTTTATCTGATTGTATGATTCCTCAACTTTTATTATGTGACTCTTATTTATTTTAATCATTTTATTACCTGATTGTGATTGTTTTGTTGTGTGTACAGCACTTTGGTCCTGTAGGTGTTTAAAGTGCTCTATAAATAAAGCTGGTATGGTATGGTATGGTATTAATCAGTGCTTTAAGTGGGCCGGAACTCACCGGAACCCAGTTCCACCACTTCTAAAATTTAACCCTGAGAGTACCGGGACTTTTTTTAAGAGTAAGGTGCGTTCCGGAACTTATTTTCGTCTTCTTCACTTGAAAGACCCATGGCAGACGGCATAATTTCCCCCTGACTGGATTTCAAGACAGAGCAATGCATCTTCTCGACAATAAAACATCTTTGGTGGAGCGCGTCATTTGGCCAATCACAACCTCAGGACAGACGGGGGGAGGAGACAACAGCGAAATCTGTTAAAAAACAAACAAACTCTGCAACGCGACAGAGCGCGAGGGAGGCGGAAGTAGAACAGGCAGTGTTTCTTGACGATACGAGAGAACCCAGCTGATGAAAACATGACAGAGTCATAAACTAACTTCACCACGGTGTGTATGAAGGAACAGCTGCAGGCAAGTCTCTACATTAAACCACATCTATCACTAAATCAGAAACAGTAAAAACCCCTCCTAAATTCACTGTTGGTGGTTATTAAAATGTCACCTGTTCATTGGGTAAAGTTAATATTTTTATACATGCAGTTGAGTGTCACCATTGTTTAGTAAAATGGCATGTTGTGTTACAAATAAAACTAAATAAAAATTAACAAAATAAAAGTCAATTGCACCCCTAAAGCCACTGTGATAAAGTGTCACATTAATTTAATTATAGCCACAGGAGTGAGTTTAAAAACAGGATGATGTCTATATGATCTAGTTGAATGAGGTGTCTCTAAAATATCCTGATTCATGATCAATAATAATTTAAACAATTTTTTAATCTGTCCACAGGACCTGACTTTATTTTGTTAGATGTCTCTAAAATAGTTATTGAATCAAGTGTTTACATGTAGGTAAACATAGATGTTTAACAACTTGTTAAAATACACCAGAATGCAGGAAATGGCTTCTACTTTATTCAAAATTTCTGGCAAAACATCTTCACCAGCATATTTAAGAAATGAGTTTTTACTTTTAGTAAGTATGTTTTATTTATATAGCACATTTCACAGACATGAGAGTCACATACTGTAGTGCTTTACAAAAGGAAAAATAAAATCTTAAAATCACAGAAGTACTATACAAAAAGGTAAAACATAACAAACTCTAAAATCAATGTACAAAATTAACCAAAAGCCTGTCTGAAGAGATAAGGGAGGGTACCGGCACTTATTTTTTTCCACTTAAAGCACTGTATATAGTATTCTCTGACTAGCCTTATCTAAGGATGCCAAATGTGCCTTATGTGCCTTACTGCATATGCCACTTTGCCTCTATACCAACATCAACTACCTCATACATATACTGTGTACATTAACTCATATGCTGCTGTGCCACTCTTTGCAAATGTCAATGCTAGAACCTTCAGTTTATTTTATAGATATACTTTTTATACTACTATGAAAAAACTCAGGACAGTATTACACTTTTATTATTTCATTTTATGCTTATGTTCATTGGGTGTTTGGTGTTTTAGGGGTGTTTGGTGTTTCAGTGTTGGTGTAAATTTTCATACTTTTATACTACTATGAAAAAACTCAGGACAGTGTTACACTTTTACTATTTTATGCTTATGTTTATTAAATGTTTTAGTGTTTAGTGTTTAGATGGTTACTGTTGCACCGAGGGACTGAGAGAAACGCAATTTCAATCCTGTGCATGTCCTGTACATATTGCAGTTCTGACAATAAAGTTGACTTTGACTTTGAAGATACTCAAACTGTACTTATATAACATAAGTACAGTCCATTTACTATTTACTTACTCGGCTGAATTTCATAAAACCTGGTGCAGATGTGAGGTGTGAGCAAAACGAAAAGTCTTGACATTTTGAAGCAGGTCAGGACAATTTTATTTTAAAAGATAGAAAAGTATTAGATTTGGCACAAGATGCTCTCTTCCAGTTGTCTCTGTGCTAAAAGGAGATCAATAGGAGCTTTGAGGGGGTATCAGAGCAGTCGTGTTACCCCTGAGGCAGCTCTCCTCCGAGTGACAGCCTAAACTTCTTGTGGCTTTTTTAATGCAAATCCTGAGGAAGTGGGTCTCCCTTTAGCCACTGGGTAGGATTCTAATAGTCTAGTTAAAACATTAAGAGGTTTCATTTTTTAAACCGTTGCCTTAAAAGCTTTAACATTTGCATAAAGTGATTTGTGTTTAAAATTATAATTAAGACATGCCAAAGAATTTAAATGATTCAAATTCACAAGAAGACTGTGTTATATATGAACTCAAAGGGAAATTTATGCTCAGCTTTTTTATTTTTACTTGTCCTAATAACACCTCTTGGTAAACTGTTAGAAAACCTGTTTATTTCCCCCCTTAATGGGGCCGCATTTGTTGGAATAATAATGCATTTGTGAGTTCAGCAGAGTTGAGTGTGTCAGTTGTGCCCTTGAAAAAGAATTGCAAAATCTCTGCTGTTGCCTAACAGCTTATTCTGCTAGTGACTCTAGTTTTGAGTTTCTGGCAACCTGACTGTCAGAACCTGTGAGCAACCAGTGGCTATCACAGTCTGGGACTGAACTCAGTCCATGATGGCAACGCACAACCCCACAGCACTGGATTTATCAGCGACGCCATTCAAAACTTGGTACCGTATTTTCCGGAATATAGGTTGCGGCTTTTTGTCTATTTAGCATGCCCTGCGACCTATATTTAGGTGCGACCTATTTATGGCTTTTAAAAAACAAATTTTTAAATCCAGCTCATTTCACAATTACGTTCATTTATTAAGGAAAAGTTCAGCTCAGACACATATTTGCTATAATTTTTATCAAACAAATAATTGTTTTTAAGTGTTAATCTTCTTAAAAGCCTCGCTGTGCGCTCCTGTGCGGTGACGCGTCACGTCAGCGGTGGATGACGCGTTACGTCGGCGGTGATGTAGGTGCGACCTGTTTATGGATTTTCCAATTTTTTGGGAATAATTGGACAAAGCGACCTATATTCCGGTGCGACGACCTATATTCCGGTGCGACCTATAGTCCGGAAAATACGGTAGTAGAGTGAATGAGATGCTCCGCCTGCAGTCCTGACCTGAACCCCATTGAACAGCTATGGAATCAGCTAAAGCGTGTCATTTGTTCCAGAGTGACTAACACAACCACATTGGCTGGCTTGCAGCAAATTCTGGTTGAAGAACAGGATGCCATCCAACAGCAGTCAAAAACAGAGCTGGTGGGCAGCAGGAGGAAGAGGAGCCAGTCTTTTGTGGCTGCGTATGGTTCTTCCACATGCTACTAAGGACCTTGTTAGTTTTCATTCAACCTTTATTTATACAGGTTAGTCTCACTGAGTCACGAGGACTCACTTTTCAAGAGAGACCTGTTTTAGACAAACAACATATAGAGTACGGACAACAATAATTCAACAAAAAGCTATTATAAATAAAATAAGTTAATCAAGGTGCCTTATGAAACAAGGTATGTCTGTGTATGGGAAACATACACAGATGACAGACAAAGACATTATTATTACATTATTATTATTATATTACTAAAAAACAAAACATATTTCCTTGTGAATCAAATGTAAATAGCCGCTATATCTTGTTTTGTTTTTTCCCAGAATTCTACCATCCAATCCAATGATCTACACCAAAAAAGATTTAATAGCAATACAGTATACTGTAATCTGTTTGGAATTGGCAGATAAGATTTGACAAGTTTTTTTTGGGACGCAACACACATACCCACCAACTTTGCTGCTCAACCCTCAAATGTATTTTTCTTACAAACGTGGCACCATTTAAGGAAAATAAACAGGCTTTCCAATAGTATAAGGTTTATTGCCAAGACCTATTGTTACAAAAAAATAAAAATAGATTAACCAAACACAAGTTTCCTTACGTTTTTGTGCTAAGTTGAGTTGGTTATTTCTGCTTGAACATCTAGGAAAACTACTCTTGCACTCACTAAACTCGGTTTCATGTTTCTGACCTCACTGCTCGAACATTCAGCACTGTGCTATGAGACTGCAAAATACTTCACAGAAATATCTGAGGCCTAAACACACACCCCCCCTCCCGTGAGCTACCCCCATCTCAGCTACTGTTCCAATAACGCAGTCCTCTGCCAACTCTACAGCAGAACGAGAGACGGATCTGAGAGCAGAGCCAGGCAGCAGTGGAAACAACTTAAATCTGGTTTTTACAGATTTGAATAAAACTATTCAACTTTCTCACTCTTTATCAATCTTCAGCATCTGTAATCCTGTAATCCCACCCCCATGTCCCTGATTCGGGCCAGGACACCACACTCCTCAACGTCAGCATCGCTTCAAACTTCACATGTGGTTCGCGTTAAAAGTCTCGAACTGTAACAAACGCTCGTTTCTACACAACAAGCACATGAAATCATTGGTGACACGGTCGGGGTTGGCGTGTAAGGGGGCCGTGTTGAAGCTTCAAACGTAGCTGCCCTCAACGAAACTGGCAGCCATTTTTACTGGTTTGTCGTCGCAGTTGCTAAACAAGGACGCAGAGTCGGCGGTGTAACTGGAGCTCGTCTACATGGTCCAACACGGTTTCTGAGGTGCCGACTTATAAACGTTCTGAAAACATGAGCTGCTTGTTTGGGTAGTTATCACCCACCACCAAAAGGCAAAGCTGTGTGATCATGTTTTTGACATAAACGTTAGCAAACACTAAAACAGCTACAACTCAGCCATTCTTACAAATATTGAGTTAAATTTGGTGTGGTCGTAACCAAGTCATTCACACAAAATATTTAACACTTAGATTTACAATATTATTTATTTATTATAATATAACTGTGTATTATCAGCATAACGAAAATGTATCCCATGCTGTTTAATAACTTTACCTAATAGAAGCATATATGAGGTAAAGAGTATGGTTCCAAGCACTGAACCTTGAGGAACTCCATGACTAACTTTGGTGTATTAAGAAGATTCATAATATTTACATTTACAAATTAGAATCCATCAGATAAATACGACTGTTTAGTGACATATGAAGTTTAGCGATATCTGGTTTCAAACTGTCCCATTCACTGAACCCTGAACGATATCCATCAAGCTGAATTTACACATACCTGTACTCTAAAAAAAATTAGAATATTGTGAAAAAGTTCAATATTTTTTGTCAGTGTTTTCAGAAAGTGAAACTTATATTACACAGATTCATTACACAGAGTGAAATACTGAGTGGAGGGGCCCAGAATCCACATTGCTTGAAGTCCAGAGTGGAGTTTTCACAGTTAGATGATTTGAGGCCATGTCTGCTGGTGTTGGTCCACTGTGTTTTCAAAGTCCATAGTCAAAGCAGCATCTAGCACAGACCTGGGCATTGTAAGGCCCCAGGGCCACATGCGGCCCTTTGGTTGACTCTGACCGGCCCCCGTAAGGGGAGTTACAACAAAAAAATAGTTTCTAATTTTACCTCATTTGTGGACTGCATTGCTTTAATTTTGATGTCTTTTTAAAATTCACGTACAAAATGATGCAATATGTAAATCAAGACATGCGCAATGTGCATGATTGCATTGTTGTCAAGTCACAAGACAACGTTAGCCCTCAAAAATGTCCACTCATGCTTTTTATTTTGTTGATTAATCATAACTAATACTTTTACCAGTTTGTCTAAACAATGATATTTACTGCTTTTAATAAAGAAATACTATTAATATGCAGTATTGAATTATGTCATTTCGCCCGGCCCCCCACAATATTTTCTATTTCTCATGTGGCCCCATGGAAAAAATAATTGCCCACCCCTGATCTAGCAGGACATTTTAGAGACTTCATGCTTCCTTCTGCTCAGGAGCTTTATGGAAATGCTGGTTTAATTTCCCAGTAGGACTTGGCTTCCGCCCATACTGACAAAGGTAACAAAAGCTGGTTGTAATATTCTAATTTTCTGAGACACTACAGTATTTGTTATTCTTAAGCCATAATCATCCAAATTACAATAAAGGCTTGAAATATTTCACTCTGTAATGAATCTTTCTGAAATGATTGGCAAAAGAAATTAAACTTTTTCACATTATTCTAAATTCTTAAGATGTACCTCTGTCATAACAAGACTGAATTTAGTAATGTTGAAACATTTTAATGTGATGCTAAAGCTTTCCTATGGTGTGTACCATGTTAAATTAGCATCTATGCTAACTGATGCGCAGCAGCCTATGATTAATAGTTTATGTTTTACAAAATTTATTGCGCCTTTCATTATGAAGCATAAAAATATAAAACCCCTTCATTATTGACGCGAATTCCAACTTGTAAAATTATGTTCAATCAATCAAATCAGATCTATAGATGATCAACTTAATCAAAATGCATAGTTAATTGTTTTACAGTCACACAGCAGATCTTTTAATTGTAATCAAATCATGAGGGGGAAAAAAAACAAAAAAAATGCCAGACAAAGAGTGAACTTTTCCTCATTTCATTTTATAACCCCTTCACTGTGCTGCTGTTAAATAACTCAAGAACTTCCCGACTCCAACATTCAGCAGCTCGTATCAACAACCGGCGATCGATAGGCTGCAGAAGATCTAAAACCTCGTGCTCGACCCATCGGTGCCCGCTGTCTAAATGGATTATCTTGCCGCTGGCTTTTGTTTGGTATCGATCAAACCAAAGGGAATAATTGATGGGCAGCACGAGCGCTGGGCGGATCAGCGGCCGTCGTATTTCACTCTGATGCAACGAGGTCAGAAGGGACGGGCGCTGACCCCCGGCTGCCCGGCTTGTTGTGCGTTTAAAGGGTGTTAATGTGACACAAACGCCGAGAGGAAACCCTGCAGCAGCACCAGCCTGAAACCGAGCTCCCCTCCAGCTGACAGAACGGAGGCACGTGACCGAGTTTCAAGTTCCTGGAACAAAAGCGGCGGCGTCTCTGACTTCATTAGCACCCAGCCTCCGCCGTGCCACCAGCGGCTGACCCTCGAGACAACAATTACAGCCCAATTAGGGAGATGAGCCGTGCTTAAGCACCGGCTTAACGTTTAATCAGCCGGTTCGACGAGAGCCGCGACTCATGGGCCGGAGCAGCCAATCAACCCCTCAGGATTTAAACTATAAATACGTTTTTAAAATCAGTGTTTGACTTCAGGGCACGTCAACAGACAGTTTTAATTTCTTTCCAAAAAAGTGTGATGCGAGTCCCGATGAACTGGATTTTGTTTTGTGCTGCTTAAAGTGTCATAAATGATGTGACGATAATCCAAATATTTAATCCAGAGTAAGAAGTGAAAACTGATCTGTGGATGAGCCTGGATACACATTAATATATATTATGCTGCGTTTATACGGTTCAAATATATAAACAGTGCTTCATGTACATTTTCTTTAAAAATCCACCTTTTTCAGCTTTTAAAGACAATTTAAGTTTTATTTATGCCAAACTACAAACATTTACAGTAAAAATTTATTGTTTTTTTTAATATTGTAAATATTTAATGTGTCCACAGACTTTCAACTAAGCTAGAAATTGGAATAAAAAAAGATTTTACATGCCGTTGATTACCAGTACAAGTCTAAGAATGACAAAGGAAGCAGGTATGATCAGAACATCCTAAACATCAGAAATCTACCAAGAAAAGTGTGAAGGCTGCGTCGGATTATGTTGTAAAACAAAGATCACAAATTGTTTTTCTACTCTTAATT
>JBBPBX010035393.1:0-24272 GCA_038048925.1 Garcialebias charrua
TGTTCCTCTCTGCCACCAAGCTGAAAATTTCCACAGTTCTCAGCCTAAGTGGCGAGACTGTTCCTCCTAGTGACGTGGAAGGTCCCTGGAGAGGAGCAGGTGGTGGAACCAGCTCTCCCTCAAGGGCCCTTATTTCTGAGGTCCCTTGAAGGCCAACCACGTTAGGGAGAGGGCCTTCCTGCAGATGTACAGTACTGCCATACTACTCTGATTGAGAGTGTTTGGAGGCAGAGGCAATCTGCTGTCATTATTAGACAAAAGCGGAACAGAATGTCTGTTTTTCCTCTTTTTGTTGGGGGTCATTGATCGGAGGGGCTGCAAGTTTTGTATACGAGCAGATCTCCTGAGTCCAGCCCGTTTCCTGGTTGGGTCTGGTTTACTGGTCTCCGGCCTCATCAGAGCCCTGGAGCCCGATGAACCTCGGGGGGCTGTGTTTCACCCGGTGGAGGGGTGTCGTTTAAGAGCAGAACTGAGTCAGCACAGTGAGTGCGGCCACACGCTGCAGGATCACTGCTTGAGCATGGCGTGTCACCCATTGAGGATAAGGGGACAGCTTCAGCACGAGAATGTGGAGCTGTTCGAGATAGTCCTTTGTGTTGAACAGATCTTAGATTGGTTGGTGACAGAGAGTTCATTCCTCTTTGATTAAAGGAAAGAGGAATCTGATTTAGCCCTGGTGCCATTTCTGTTCTGCACTGTGTTTACACGCGCTGCAGTTTCATCACAACTGCCTTTGTGAACGTGTGATACTGGTGTTGGCCTGTGGGCTTCTGCTGTGGTCCCCCGTCCCTTACTGGTATCCATTGAATAGGTGGCCAGGAAGGTGGGTCGTCAGATTCTGTCGGCGCGCACCCCTGGAGCGTGGACGTGTCACGGGATGGTTTGATTTGTGTATTCCCAGCCCCGTGGTTTACAACGGAGCGGGGGCTGGAGCACGT
The DNA here is from genome assembly GCA_038048925.1 of Garcialebias charrua. NCBI lineage: Eukaryota > Metazoa > Chordata > Actinopteri > Cyprinodontiformes > Rivulidae > Garcialebias > Garcialebias charrua. The sequence goes on from JBBPBX010035393.1 coordinate 939, forward strand.
GACCCCCCTCACCTGTCTCTGTGAGGAGTGTCGGGCCTGCTTGCAGGCGCCTCTGGGCCAGTCTGTCTCTGCCTCGTATGCCGGCCGCTTTTGCGGTGGGGCACGTGTGGCTGAGTGGTGTCGAGGTTGCACGAGTCTGCCCCCAGCTGACTCCCTGGGGGGCCTCTCCTGGAGATGCCCACCCGGAGAGCTTCAGCCTGTTTGTGCCTCTGGTCCAGCCTGGTCTGAATTTGATCCAGAGCTTTCTGAAAAAGTCCTGCCATCCATAGATGGCGTATTGCGATGACCACCTCAGCCATGCCTCTGCCTTGTGCAACAGCTGCTGTCCCCATCATGCGGAGCACAAAGTCTGTTGCCCTGCGGGCTTCATCCAGCAGGTCTGCGGCAGCTTGCTTGTCAGTTGTTACCTGGAGCTCCTGCAGTTTTTCAGCCAGGTATGCTTGTATCATGGTGGACGCGTTCATTGCGCGTGCCGCGAGGCCCTGAGCTCTGTAGCATTTCTCGAGCAGAGAAGCCGAGGCTCGACAGGCTTTGCTGGGGAGAGTTGGTTTTGTCCCGGATGACTTGTGAGCCAGATGAGACGCCAACGTGTCCTCAATTTGAGGCACATTGGCTATTCCCGCTTCATCCATCCCGTCCACGTCGAGGAACTACGAGAGCGGCATCAACATGGGAGCTCTGGACTGCGACCAGGTGCGAGTCAGCTCTATGAGGTAGTCCGAAAAGACGGGCATCCTTTGCCTCGTGGCAGCCTGCTGCTTTGAATAAAAATAGTTTCCTACCAACCTCGTGACCTGTTGACGAGGTGGAGGCTCTGGACATGGGATCTGCAGCGCGTCCGCTGCTCTGTGACAAGTCGAACAGAGCAGGGATGGAAAAGTCAGTCTCCGGGAGCACAGGCGCCGGGGTGCGGGAGAGGTCTTCTCTCTGTTCCTCGTATTCGACGTCGGCGTCATCCGCAGAAAATTCACCTGAGGCTGAAATCGAGATCTCGTCCTCGTTCATCATGCCTCGAGTGTCGAATTCGACTGTTAAGTCCACCATGGGAGCCAGCACATCTGGGCTGTCGCCCCATTCGACTCGGGTGCTGTCATCCAGAGTCATGCTCTCGAGCTCCGGCGTGGGAGTGAGAGGCTCAGTAGTGTCCGGGTCTGCTGGCGCCGCAGCAACGCCCATGGCCTTGGCGACGAAGTCCGCCTGGTGCCTCCTCACCGCCCCCAGCATCTGGCTGCAGTGTGGGCAAGAGTCGGGCGCGTCCAGCGCCATCTTCACGTGCAGCATCTCCAAGCAGACGGGACAGGCCTTGTGCACCTCTGGTCGAGCGATGAAGCAACAGAGAAGTCCCGCGAAGAGAGAGAGAGTTTAGGTTTAAGCGAGGTGAAGGGCAATTAGAGAATGATGGATAGGCGTCAGCACCTTAAATACCCAGAGGGCGGGGTCTCTAGCACGACGCTGCCGTCCCTGCCGTAAAGGCGTGATTGTATTCCTTCAGGTAATCACGCGGGGCGCAATTTCCCATAGGCTAGCATTTATGTTGCACCAAGTGACATGACTGATAAGGGAACTTCCATATTTTTCAGCCTCTAAGTCGCAGTTTTTTGCATAAGTTGCATGCTCGGCAACTTTTACACCGAAGCGACGTATTTATGGATTTTCACATATTGAAGCTAGATTCATACTTGACGCGCCGCGCAGCGCGCAAGGGTGCGCACTCCAAAAGTGATGCAATTTCACAGTCCCCGCCCCTGCGCGTTGGCCCCGCGCAGGGGATTAGCGCGTGCCGTGCACCTCTGAATTTTTGAAACTCCGCAAGCCCTGCGCGCGCGCGGTGGGCGCTACGATTTGATTGACAGGTCCTCACCGACAGCCTTCACCCTCTTCACGCCGGAGCCTGCAGCTGTTTGCGCCGCTGTGGTCGTGGAGACGGAGTCGCGACGCATGGAGGAATGTTTTGTGACACAAAATATATTAAATTATCCTTCGTTCCTGATCTGGAGTCTGACTTTTCTTTTGTTTTTTCGCCAAAAGTCACGTGATCGCTTTCTCCTCCGCTGACTCCATGCATTAAAGCCGCAAATAAAGACAACAATTCAGCACGCGAGCAGAAAGCTATTTGTTTTTGTTGTGTGACGTCAAACAGTTCTTCTTCTACGGTAGATTTCTTCTTCTACACCTTTCTTGCAACATATGCACAGGTTTTAGAGGGTACTGCCTCCTGCTGGTCCGTAAAAGAACAGCACTTTGCCATGCGCTGCCGTGCGTCAACCATAAACACAGAGGCGACACTGTGAACTCATTTTGCCGCACGGCTGCTGTGCACGCGCGGCGCGCGCGCTCCAGCCTGCGGACCAAAGCGAAAGTCTAACTCAGCCTTTATAAGCCAATTTTTGGCTGAGATACGACCGTTTTCATTCATTCTGACTGAAAACACTGAACACTACCATTTTCAGCTGCTAGATGGCTTGCCATTGTGTTATATAATAAGTAAAAGTGGCTATTAATGACACAATCGGCTTGACAAAGCCTAACACCTTCGTTCTACTCGCCTGGAGCAACCATCAAATCAGCTTCATTTCGCTGCGCCGCCCCGGCGAAATGCAGCTAATTTGACCATTGAAGTGCATTTATTAAGTAAAAGTTCAACTGAGAAACACTATACTATAATGTTGAGCAAACAAATAATTGTTTTAGGCGCTGATCTTGTTAAATTTTGAAGAAATGCGCAGCATTCCTCCTTCCTGATTTTCTCCCTCAGACCACGCTCCCTGAGCATCGAGGCAGTGACTACTTTTGAAAATGCAGAAGATCTGATCGTCAAAGTGCATTTATTAATGAAAACTAAGACTGAAACACACCTTTATTATAATTTTTGGTGGTTATCTTGTTACATTTTGAAGAAATGTACAGCAAGTCTTCCCATGCACGCACCCATCGGCTTTTGAAACACAGCTGATTTGACCATCAAAGTGCATTTATTATGGAAAAGTTAGACTGAGACCCACCTTTGCTATAATTTCAAGCAAAAAATAACAGTTTTTAAGTGTTAATCTTGTTAAATTCTTGTTAAAGTCCTCCCGTGAACGTTCCAGCGACCGCCACTTGGCAGCCAATAGATTTGTGGCACAACACCTGCCCACGTTTTCGGGTTGTCAGAGGTGACATGTAATAGATGTGACGTATATGGCGAAGCAACGTATTTATGAATTTTTCCACTTTTCTAGACATATTTGGACTGATGCAACTTATAGGGCAGTGACATGTATGGCGGAAATTACAGTACTTCAAGCTTAGTTCTTAGTTATGTGAAGACCTTAAAGTGGGTACACCATCACATTAATTGTAGCCAACGTTGAAATAAGAATGGTCTTTTTTTCATTTAACCAATATTATTTGAAAAAGTATTAACTAGCATTAATATTTTAAAGGTATTGTGACATGATGTTGGAAATTTGCATATTTGTCACAACATACAGTATATATATCTTATGTCATTCAGCTCTGTTCGTTTTTGCAAAATAAATTATAAATATATTAAAATTTCATTCCAATTTATGGTAATTTTTTCTCTGGGACACGCCCCTAGAAAGCCGTGAATTTATGCAAAACTTAATGTGACGTACACGTGGGCACTGGGCATAAGGCGGAGCCTGCCTTGCCCGTTTGTTTGGTGTGTTAACTGCTTTCCATACAAATTCATTTCCTGAAAGATTGCCTCTTTTTTTGTTGTGTAACTTGAAAAATGCCGTCACGTTGTAGCACATTTGGATGTTCTAATTTCAGCAGTGAACAAGTGAGACTTCACAAATTCCCAAAAGATGAGAAACTTTGCCTAGAATGGAAGTACAGAGAACTTGTGACCGATGGGTTCCTACTGAGAGTCCTATGTCTGCAGCGACCATCTTACTGCCTATCAGGTAACATCTGTAATTTCTTTTTATTCATGGAGGGTTTATTAATGAGAGTTTTGGATGATTTACTGTTTAAAAAAGATATATCTCAGACGTGACCGAGGCTGTCGGCCGATGGCTGCTAACAAAATTAGCCTAGATACCGAGCAAACACGTAGCTATTTATGTATTTTTAAATTATGTTGGTGCGATCAGGTAACATCTGTAGTTTCTTTTTATTTGGGGAGAGTCTATTAATGAGAGTTTTGGATGATTTACAGTCTTAAAATGATATATTTCAGACGAGAACTGGACCGTGTAAGCCGATGGCTGCTAACAAAATTAGCCTAGATACCAGTCAACACGAAGCGCTATTTACGTATTTTTAAATTATGTCGGCGCGATCAGGTAACATCTGTAGTTTGTTTTTATTCGGGGAGAGTCTATTAATGAGAGTTTTGGATGATTTACAGTCTTAAAATGATATATTTCAGACGAGAACGGGACCGTGTAAGCCGATGGCTGCTAACAAAATTAGCCTAGATACCCGAGCAAACATGTAGCTATTTATGTATTTTTTAATTATGTCAGCGCGATCAGGTAACATCTGTAGTTTCTTTTTATTCGGGGAGAGTCTATTAATGAGAGTTTTGGATGATTTACAGTCTTAAAATGATATATTTCAGACGAGAACTGGACCGTGCAAGCCGATGGCTGCTAACAAAATTAGCCTAGATACCAGTCAACACGAAGCGCTATTTATGTATTTTTAAATTATGTCGGCGCGATCAGGTAACATCTGTAGTTTCTTTTTATTCGGGGAGAGTCTATTAATGAGAGTTTTGGATGATTTACAGTCTTAAAATGATATACTTCAGACGTGACCGGACTGTCGGCCGATTGCTGCTAACAAAATTAGCCTAGATACCCGAGCAAACACGTAGCTATTTATGTATTTTTAAATTATGTCTGCGCGATCAGGTAACATTTGTAATTTCTTTTTATTCGGGAGAGTCTATTAATGAGAGTTTTGGATGATTTACAGTCTTAAAATGATATATTTCAGACGCGACCGGTGTTCTGTCAGCCGATAGCTGCTAACATTCATTAGCCTAGATGCCCGAGTCAACACGTAGCGCTATTTATGTATTTTTAAATTATGTCTGCGCGATCAGGTAACATCTGTAATTTCTTTTTATTCGGGGAGAGTCTATTAATGAGAGTTTTGGATGATTTACAGTCGATATTGACCGGTGTTCTGTCAGCCGATAGCTGCTAACAGACATTAGCCTAGATACCCGAGCAAACACGTAGCTATTTATGTATTTTTAAATTATGTCTGCGCGATCAGGTAACATCTGTAATTTCTTTTTATTCAGGAGGGTTTATTAATGAGAGTTTTGGATAATTTACAGTCTTAAATGATATATCTCAGACGCGATGGACATGCTCCGCCATTATTATTTACATGCGCGTTGAGCAGCGGCTTCCCACGGGTACGTCACATGACGTTTTTGTGGAAGTGCGCGGAATTTTAGGGGCGTGTCCCAGAGAAATAACTACCATAACTTGGAATGAAATTTTAATATATTTACAATTTATTTTGATAAAACGAACAGAGATGAATGATATAAGATATATATGTTGTGACAAATATGCAAATTTCCAACATCTTGTCACAATCCCTTTAAACTGTATTTAAGAGAACAACCTCCAGGAACGGATATGTGCTGTTGATTTTGGATGCTTGTGGCTGTCTCTAATCATCAGCTCTGTCATGCAAGTCAGGCAGTGCGATGTGAATTATCAGGAAAGGAGGAGAGAGAAAAAACATACACCCTCTGGCATCTACACCTCCAAGTCGTTCCCCGGAAAGAATTTAATTCTGAGATTTGCTCGACGCCACACGAGCCTTTGGGATGTAATCTCACGTCCACACACCTATTAACCTCAACCAGCAGAGAAGTTGGAATGACTTTCAAGCTCCAGTGGGTCCAGTGCGGGATAATGACTATGGTGAGCTCAGGTAATGTGGTTAGCGAGCTGTTGTGGCCGAGCTGTCAACTCGGTGACAGAGTTAAAGGAGAACGTGTGGATGGGAGCAGGAGTAGGGAGGTAAGGAACTAGGAGGAGGCAGAGGAAGAGTGAAGCTGGCTCTGACAGAGCCTGGGGAGAAGCAGCAGCCCAGGATCAGATTGGACATTTTCCTGTAGAGAGCACATTTTCCTGAAGCTCATTCCTGTCAACATGTACTCTCCTCCGTGAACACGTACACCTGCTTTTACACAAATAGAAGTACAAATCCCTATAATGTGGATGCTTCTTAATCTTCTCTTACACTTCTATCATCCTCCTTTAAAAGTGCTGCTGGGATGGGAAGATGTTCACATCAGCCAGCTCAACATGACATTATTCATTTAGGCCTTTGGAGGACCTCAGAGCATCATCTTGATGCAACTTATAGGGCAGTGTGACATGTAAGGCAGAAAATACAGTACAGTATTTTCTGGACTATAGGTCGCACCTTTATATAAGTCGCTTTGTCCAATTATTGTCAATAAATTGGAAAAATCCATAAATAGGTTGCACCTATATATAAGTCGCATCTATTGTGCGTCACCGCTACGCGTCAGCGCGTCATTTGCCCTGCTGAAAATGACGACCACAGAAGCATGCACGGAAGGACTTTTCACAAGATTAACACGGTAAAAACAATTATTTGTCTGCCGAAAATTATAGCAAACATGTGTCTTAGCTTAATCGTTCCTTAATAAATTCACGTAATGGTCAAAATCTGCTGGATTTAAAAATTTTAACTTTGAAAAAGTACAAGGAAAAACAACTAAGCTAACCGCGACACATTTACGTCTATAAAACATCGAATTTTATCTCAAACATCTCATAAAGCTAATTAGTTGTAAATATCCATCTAGTGATTACGTTCTGTAAGTTTGATCAAAATCTGTCCTGTGGTTCTTGACCCATTTTGCTAACAAACACTGAGCTAACAGCGAAGTAGCTATAGTTCATACCTTCAGAGCAGGAGGCCAGGCTGCGACAGACTGAGTCCGTCCAGAGGAGGCTCGCGTCGGACACATGAGGTGGGAACGGTCGGTGTACCCTAGCGGACAAAGGTGGTGCTGCACCATTTTTGCCAAAATGGAAAAACAGTCATATCTGAGCCAAACATTGGTCTAAAAATATGGGGAAAAATCCATAAACAAGTCTCACCTCTCTATAAGTCGCAGGGCATGCAAATTAGGCAAAAAGGTGTGACTTATAGTCCGGAAAATACGGTATTTCAAGCTTAGTTTTTAGTTGTGTGAAGACCTTAAAGTGGGTACACCATCACATTAATTGTAGCCAACATTGAAATAAGAATGGTCTTTTTTTTAATTTAACCAATATTATTTGAAAAAGTATTAACTATCATTAATATTTTAAACTGTATTAGAGAACAACCTCCAGGAACGGATATGTGCGGTTGATTTTGGATGCTTGTGGCTGTCTCTAATCATCAGCTCTGTCATGCAAGTCAGGCAGTGCGATGTGAATTATCAGGAAAGGAGGAGAGAGAAAAAACACACACCCTCTGGCATCTACACCTCCAAGTCGTTCCCCGGAAAGAATTTAATTCTGAGATTTGCTCGACGCCACACGAGCCGTTGGGATGTAATCTCACGTCCACACACCTATTAACCTCAACCAGCAGAGAAGTTGGAATGACTTTAAAGCTCCAGTGGGTCCAGTGCGGGATAATGACTATGGTGAACTCAGGTAATGTGGTTAGCGAGCTGTTGTGGCCGAGCTGTCAACTCGGTGACAGAGTTAAAGGAGGGCGTGTGGATGGGAGCAGGAGTAGGGAGGTAAGGAACTAGGAGGAGGCAGAGGAAGAGTGAAGCTGGCTCTGACAGAGCCTGGGGAGAAGCAGCAGCCCGGGATCAGAGATGTAGCTTGACTGGATTGGACATTTTCCTGTAGAGAGCGCTTTTTCCTGAAGCTCATTCCTGCCAACATGTACTCTCCTCCGTGAACACGTACACCTGCTTTTACACAAATAGAAGTACAAATCCCTATAATGTGGATGCTTCTTAATCTTCTCTTACACTTCTATCATCCTCCTTTAAAAGTGCTGCTGGGATGGGAAGATGTTCACATCAGCCAGCTCAACATGACATTATTCATTTAGGCCTTTGGAGGACCTCAGAGCATCATCTTTGCCTGCTGGCACTGCTTTGGAGCTGTATGTTCACACACACACACACATTCTGACAACTCGTCAGTCAATCAGCCAAGAGGTCAAGCTGACAGAGAAGCAGCTTTGGAGTTTATTCACCCTCTGGTCCAGGTAGCTCCTCGCTTCATCATCTGCTCCTAAAGCTTCAGACACAAAAATGGGACTTGCTTTACGTTAAATCCCCTCTGTCCGTCCGGCTTGCATTGAGGAACCTGGGCTGTCACCCAGGTGACCCCTGCACGGTCTCTTTTACTGCAGGAGCCCTGACTCACATGTAGGCCAGTCAGAAAAAATGAGCCAGCCATGCAGAAGAGATGAGATGCCGTGAAGGAAGACACGCAACCTATAAAAACATAATCTGAAGCAAGTGAGAAAGCGGGAATGATCAAGATGAGGAATTTATGGTAAGATGAGTGAATGCTGCAGCGTTAAGGCTACACATGACTGAGCAGAAATGAAAGTGAGCACAATCAGTGTTTGCACAACTATCACAAATTTAAAAGCAAAAGTAAGGATAGTTTGCTTTTGATCATGTTAATTTATGGTAACTTCTTCTCTCTCTTTTTTTTAACCACAGCCGTTTGATGGATACAAATATTTTTATTAGACCAAATAAGCAATCCTGTAAATATCCTACAAACATTTGCTTAATTGAGTACAAAGCTTTCTTGTATTTGCAACATTTGTCTGATTAATTTGTGATCTTTCACAAGCTTAGAAATTTAATTCAAGAAAGTTCATGCTCAATAATCCAGGTACCAAATCCAATAATTCTCAGTTGGGTCATTTGGACAGTTTCTTTTTTATAGAAACATTTCACCCTCCACTCGGAGGGCCTCATCAGTCAGAGGAGTTCCAGCAAACTGTTTCCCCACCAAGCAGCAAACACCTTAGGTGGACCAACCAGTTTGCTGGAGGGTGAAAAGTTTCTATAAAAAAGAAACTGTCCAGATGACCCAACTGAGAATAATTGGGTTATAAATTTATTCTTTTTTTAACCTGCTCAAAATCCTGATTTGTTGTTAATTTACATTTTTTCAACATTTAAATGTGTAATGCTTTCACAGACAACATGCTTTTGCCAGCTACAACTGTATGGAATAATTATTTTATTAAACAAGCATCAGATTACCATGTAAAAATGTTCACAATTTGAGGCAGAGAAGAAGTAAGGATATTTGGCAGCCTCTTTGACTTTCTAAAGCCTGAACCCCCCTCTTGTCTGGCCTATTTGCGTTGGTGTGCCGTCACAGGGCCAGAGGATTTAAGCTAAGCCATATCAACAGCAGAAAAGAACTCTTCTCAGGAAATAAACTGGCCTGGATGTGGCGTATATATTGCTGCAATGCATTTGAAGGGCCGGCGATCAACAGTGGAGGCAGAAGCAGAGAGAGCTTCTCAACGGCTCATGTTGTGGTTTAGCGTTGGCATGTTTAATAATTACCAGAAAACACTTCATAATTAAGACACATCAAATCTGAAAGCAGTGCTGGATACTATGAGATAAGCTAATATAAAACAGTCTGCGAAATACACGTCCAATCAGCCATGAAGAGAAACTTCAGGAACAGGTTGCAGAATTTCTGCAGAAATGCTATTTGAACATCAAAGTTCAATAATCCAGGTAAAAAAATCCAACAAAGTTAAGCCAGGTTCTATGGATGGTTTATTTTTTTGTTGAAACATTTCATCCTTCATCCAAAGGACCTCTTCAGTCCAAGTAGACACAACAAACTCAGTCCCATCAGTGGCTTACTCACAAAGTGGGCCAACCAGTTTTATGGTGATAAGATCGTTTCTGGAGTCCGAGGCTACGTTCACACTGCAGGCAAATCCGACCCAAATCTGATTTTTTTGCCCCATCTGACCCATATCCGATTTTTTTATGAGAGTCTGAACGCAACAAATCTGATGTTTTCAAATCCGACCCAGGCCGTTTCAGTATGTGGTTTTAAATCAGATATCTGATGTTTTCAAAGCGACTGCAGTCTGAACGCTCATGTGATTTACATCTGACTTTTTCAGAACACGTGCGGCTCATTTAATTGAGCCCGCGCGTGTTTGTACAGACACAAAGGGGACACGCAGCTCAGAGCGGGGTGGGGGCTAGCGGGGGGACAGCTCTCTGTAGCTCAGAGCGGGGTGGGGGCTAGCGGGGGGAGACCAGCTCTCTGTACTTGCAGCGACGCACACACCGACGCTTGCTTTCTTCTCAGTTTTTGCCTTTCATCTTTGGATGTTTAGCTCTCCCCGATTGGAGAACAACTTCAAAATTACGAACACACACTGAAAACTGTTGCGCGCGTCCATGTTTACTTCCTCAAACACAGGGTGCTGGGTCAGCGTCAGGACAAAATCAAGCAACCAGCCCCATGAAAACAAGCCCAAACAAGCAACTCGCAGCCTGCGTGTCACGTCACGCAGGCTGAGACATGAGCCGCAGCGCGGATCCAAAAGAGAAATGGAGCAGAACACAGCTGAAGCTCAATTTTTTATATTTCATCACATCTACAGCTGCACTGATCTGCGCGCTATGTTTTCTTCTGCGCATGCGGGTCACTTCTGCAACGTAGAGCGTTCACACTGGAGTCATGCCAGGTCTGATGCTGGTCGCATTTAAAATGTAGTGTGAACGTTCACACCAAAAGATCTGATTTAAAAAAAAAAATAGGAATTGAGCATTAATAATAATAACAATAATGTCACATTTTTGTCATCTGTGTATGTTTCCATACAAGACGAAATTTGACTGCATTTAACCCAATCACCACCAGGTGGGGCAGTGGGCAGCTATAGAAAGCATGCCGGGGAGCAATTGGGATGAGGTGTGCTGCTCAAACACACCACAAGTTATGCCGTGACTGGGGTTCGAACCTGGGTCCTTCGGGTCCCAAGTCGGTTCCCCTGCCACTACACCATCTTGGCAGACCTGCAGTGTGAACGTAGTGCAGCCAAAGACTGCAGAAACCATCTTATCTCCATAAAACTGGTTGGCCCACTATGTGAGTAAGCCACTGATGGGACTGAGTTTGTTGTGACTGATGAAGTCCTTTAGATGAAGGACGAAACATTTAAACAAAAAAAAAGCTATTCTAATTTTATGACCAGCTTTGTTGGGCTATAACATATTGAAAAGTTACTATATTGTAAGACATAAAAAAACCACACACACAATGACAAACATACATGAGCGCACAAAAATACTTTTTGTCAGAAAGAAACAGAATAGAAAGCACAACTTCTGGTTCAAAGGACATTTTTTTGAAGCCACACCTCTAATTCAGTTTTTTTTGTTAATTGCTAAGAGAATATGCCATAACACACAAATGTGAGATAAAAGATGAATCCGTTAGAAATGTTGAGAGTATTGTTGAGAGTACATATAGAATATTGGATGTTTGTCGACAACATATTTTCTGAGATAAAAAGTAAAAAAAAAAAGTTCTGTTGAACTTGAACTTCTACTTTTATCAGAACATTGATGTTACTCAGGCAAATTTTTTTTCTTTTCATGATAGTTCTGCTGCAGTCTTTGTCTGTGTGAAGTAATCAAAATTTAAAATCATGGGGAAGAACCGAGATTAAAATGACAGAGAATACAAATGCAGATAAAATTCTTGGTACCCTACCACATGAATAAAAATAACATTTGATGTGACTAGCCAAAAAGCTCCAGGTTCATTTTATCAGTCACATAAACTTTGCTTGTCAACAAGCATATTGGCAAATTCTTGTCTGGACTTTATTTATTTATTTAGTTCTTGTTCTGCCCAGTGGAGTCCACCTGAGTCTTCTGTCCTGGAGCCCATTATGACTCTGAAAGTAACCAATGGTGCAATGAAAAACTGACGGACTTTGACCTTAAGAGTTCAGCTTGAATTATTTTATCTGGCTCTTTGTCCATCTGCACAATTGGTCTAATCAACCTGGGGTTGCATTTCTTCTTGCGTCCACATCCTGGGAGGTCAACTACAGTACCGTGAACCTTAAACTTTTTAAATAATATTGGCAACTAAGGTCACAGGAACAATAGCTTTAACATTAATTTCTAAATTCTTATTTCTAAACTCCTCAGGCAGCTTTCTCATGTTCAGCGTTGTGTACACAATGATGCTAAACTAATCCATGGTAAGTTTTTTTAAAATCTTTAAATAGACCAATGAAAACCTGGAAGGTGCCTGCGATATTACCGGTACTTAAGGTCAAACACGGTTTGGAACATGACTATATTGCAAAGACTGTCTCTTTTAGGATACCAACAAATCTGTCCATTATGTTTTAGCATTTATTTGTTTAATAAACAACAAATCGTTTCTTTTCACAATTTTTGTTTATCACCTACTAACTAAAGGCATGCACATATATACATTAAACAGCTACTTTTCACTGAATCACTAGGTTTCTTAATGCGATTGGCACACCGAACTGAAAAACAGCTTGAACCAGGATCGCTGGTTGGAACTGTGAAAAGGCAAACGTGAGCTTAAAGTTAGAAATGAACAAGTTCAATAAATCAAAGAATGTTTGTTACATTTGTTGAATGTTGGTATCAGGTCTAATTTGGAAGAAGAATGCTTTTGTTGTTTTGCGAGATGCATGAGACTGGAGCCTGCAGATGTCTGCATCCAGTTACACCTTAAAATGTTTTACATCAACCAACACAAATGCAACAAAACAAGTCATGTGATAAAGGGCAAAGAGGAGAAGTATGGATGCAGTTAGAGAGGACATGGAGGTAGTTGGAGTGAGGACAGAGTGAGATGGCGGACGATGACTCGGTGTGGAGACCACTGAAGAGGGAAACGTTGAAAGAAGAAGAAGCAAAAGAAGACCAACAAGAAAAAGAAGACCAAGAAGATTACTAAGTAACACCAGTGTCCGTGAATATAGGAGAACACTGAGATCATCTAATACATTTCTCCTGTCCATCCCAAAGTCCAACTACAAACGTTGGGGTGACCGGGCCTTTTCTGTCGTTGCACCCAGTCTCTGGAATAAGCTACCTCTGGACTTGCGCTCCATCACTCATATGGAGTCTTTTAAATCTAATCTTAAAACCTTTTTATTCAGGCAGGCTTTTAATACCTAGTAGTTCTTTGACATTCTTGTTAGGTCTTAATTGTTTTTAATTTTTTACTGGCTGTTTTTTATTGTTATTTTTTATTGTTTGTTTTATTTCTGTATTGTTCAGCACTTTGTGCACCTTCTGGCTGCTGAAAAGGGCTCTATAAATAAAGATTGATTGATTGATTGATTGATTGATTGATTGATTGAGTGTTTAAAAAAAAGGTGATCGGGACAAGCTTAAAATAAAGTACAGGTAGTCCTCGGGTTACGACGGTCTCGAGTTACAACGTTTCGTGGTTACGTCACGCATCTCCATTTAAAAAAAATATATATACAGTATATATATTGAAAAGTCTTATTTTGAAGCCGATTTACACAGTTTACAGCAGTTTCCGGCAGTTTCTGGTTAGCTGTGGAGGCTAAAAAAGCTAAGTCTGGTCCTCTCTCTGGACATTCAAAAAACAAAACAAAACTTGTTGGAGCAAGCTGGACAGGCAGAAACAGGCAGCAGCTGTGGAAAAGTAGCTGTTTTATGGATGGCGGTTTTACAACGTAAACGAATGGAGAATACAGAGGAGGGACGGATGGATGGATGAAGGAAAAAGGCTTCACCAGCATACCAGTAGGTTATTAACTCTTTTTTTCCTTCATTATGGCTCCTAAATGTATGTGTTTTTTTTTTTTTATTATGTAGGGTACCGTGTTAGGATAGGCTAAATGCTCGGTAAAATACAGTACTCTACGTATAAGGTGCAGTTTGGACGTGTGTTTCGAGTTACGTCGAAACTCGCTTTACGACGCCACTAGGAACGGAACTCCGTCGTAAGTCGGGGACTACCTGTATTTACATGAGGAGCTTGTTGTATTGTAGTTCTCCCTGATCAGAAATGGTGCATAAAACCTTTTTAAATCCCCCCAGTTTCACAAAATTCTCCAAGTGTCCAGTGTCTCTGTGGAAGCAAAACTCCCAACACTGGTCTGGCCTTGACGTTGCACCTCCACAGAGCCACGGCATCAAGTTGGAGTCCAGCCTGCAGTCTGTCCCTGCGAGACAAGTAAACAGCCATTTTTACTTCGGCCACTAAAAAGTTTAAGAAAAACAAGAAGAAGAAGGTGTAGCATTTTGTAAAAAGTCAGCCTCTGCTTTTGTAACTGACTTTCAGAAAAAACTGATGTGTAACATGTTCTACTGCTTTACCACGTGCAGGCTTTGATTTGATTTGATTTGATGTTTATTCATTCATTTTAAAAGAACAATACAAAACAGTTTAATCAGAAACAAGAATACAAGTAGGATAAAATGAAAGGAGCAGAAAGAAGATGAAATCTTATTATATCTGCCCCTTATTTCACAGTTTGTTTAAACAATGATAACCTTCAAACTACATCACAAAATGAATAACTCTACTTAATTTTTCTAACTGTAATACACAAACACACTAAGCTACATCATATATAGTTTTTGAGCAAGTCCTTTTTGACCTTTTTCTTAAATGTATACATTGATTTTGCATTTTTAACATCACTCTCCAGAACATTCCACAATCCAACTCCCTGAATTGAGGTAGACCGTCCCTTTAAGCTGGTTCTGAATTGTGGTTTGATGAATATCTCTGTCCCTTTGAGATTGTAATGACTTTGTCTTTTTATAAAATTTCTTTGCCCTATCTATGCTCTCTTTTCTCCCCAAAACTCTTCATTAAAGCTAAAGTAAAAAGAGAACTAAATTAACATTCAGCAGAAGTCACTGTATCGCCAGGAAAACAATCATGTGATCGTCTCTGCATGCACAATCCACCGTCTGAACTCTGACCCCTGTATGACACTGTGTTATTGGATAACAATGACAGCGATGTGTATAACAATAGAGTCGCTGCTATACTGTGACAAATGGGAGGGATCGTGACAAGAGTGGTGAGGAGGAAAGCTCATTTAGAGCTCAGTCCGTGTTGAAGGGACCGGCGTGCAGCAGTTTTAAGCCGAGCCCGAGCTCACAAGGACACGCAGGGCAGAATCTTTGACTTTCACCAGGCTGGCAGGCATGGATACTAGATATTAAATGGAGACTAGCCGACACAGAGAGAGTCATCCCCCCTGGCTGCAAAAACCTAATACCCCACAGTGCAAGCTTTTATCTGGCAGACCTTAGTGGCCCACCTGAGAGCAAAGCCGACCGGGGAGCAGCGTGTTAAGCTGTGGGCTGTCGCTGTGTCACGTCTGCATGTTAACAGGAAGCCGAGGCTCTGCTGCTGCTGTATCTGAGGGCTTCTGTGAGATGTGTGTTGCAGTTTGATGAGCGTTTCTTGCTGCAGTGCGAGAAAGAGGGAGAGGCAGAGAATCCCTTCACGTCCGAGCTTCACATATGCGTATTGCACACAAGCATGAGCATGCACACGTGCACGTATGCAGCAAAATGCAGACACGTGTGCCACACATAAGCAAGAGGGGCAACAAAACGAGAGAAGTGCATCAGTGCTGCAGGATGAGGCTGCTCTGCGATTCAGAAATATGCAACCTGCATGTTAACAACCCCGGGAGTGCAGCCTCTCCGGGGGTGCCGTGGCTCTTCTCACTGCTTTCTGTGCACCGAGCCTCCTCTCCAACCATCCCTCCTAAAACCAAACTCACTTCAGCTGACTGCAAACAAAAAACTAGAGTACCGTATTTTCCGGCCTATAAGTCGCAGTTTAAAAAAAAAACTAATTTTCATGTCCTGCGACTTATAGGGCGAAGCGACATATTTATGGATTTTTTCCCATATTTTAGACCAATTTTTGGCTGAGATATGACCGTTTCCATTCATTCTGACGAAAAAATGGAGCAGTACTACTTTCGGCCGCTCGGGTCGCAGTACCACTTTCGGCCGCTAGGGTCCACCGACCGTTCCCAGCTCATGTGTCCGACAGAAGCCTCCTCTGCTCGGACTCACTCTGTCGCAGCACGGCCTCCTGCTCTCTGGAGCTCTGAACTACTATTACCTCAGTGTTTCACTGTTAGCAAAATAGCTCATGAACCACAAGACAGATTTTGATGAAACTTACAGAAAGTTATCACTGGATGGACATTTACAATTGATTAGCTTTAGGAGATGTTTGAGCTAAAATTCAATTTATTCATAATTTATTTTCGCAGCGCGCTCGACCGTTTGGAAGACCGTCAAAGCAAAACAATTTAAATCCAGCAGATTTGACCACTACGTGCATTTATTAAGGAAAAGTTATGCTCAGAAACACTTTTACTATAATGTCAGCAAACAAACATATTTTTTTAGCTGTTTATCTTGTTAAATTTTAAAGAAATGAAGCGTATCCGCTCGCGTGCACGCTTCGCAGCACCGACGTGGCGAAACTATTTTTTTAATTCAGCTGATTTGACCATTCCGTACATTTATTAAGGAAAAGTTCAGCTCAGACACATCTTTGCTATAATTTTCAGCAAACAAATAATTGTTTTTAAGTGTTAATCTTGTTAAAGTCCTACCGTGCACGCTCCTGTGGCCATTTGCGGTGACGCGTAACATACGCGACGCGTCAGCGGTGACACATAATAGATGCGACGTATACGGAGGTGCAACACGTTTATGGATTTTTCCACTTTATTGAACATAATTGGACTAATGCGACATATAGGGCGGAAAGTACGGTAAATAAAAGGAAACGAAAGGATGGATTCTTAGATAAAGAGAATAAAAAGCAGGATGAATGACAGATTGAGTGCTGAGCTGCAAAGTCCCTGTGGGTGCATCATGGACTTGGCTTGGTGGGGGCAACACAACATATGGGGGACTTATGAGGTTACATTTGATGGTTTTCTCAAAGACGAGGCCAAATATGAGGGGGCCTGCAGAGTGGGGTTAAGAGAAACCGTAATGATCAAAGTGGACAGAAAAGGGGGATGTTAGCTAGACAGAGGGCTGGTGTGCAAGAATGTCACAGAATGGGGGGAGGGATGAAATTAGGAGAAAAATAAAATGAAAACACAGATGAGTACTAGGGCTGTAGTGATACAATAATCTCACAATACATTACGATACACAATATTCTGCTCACAATACAATATATTTGCGATATTCAGCAAACGATACAATTCAAAACACTTTTGCGATTTTCTGAAAGATTTTAGAGGGACAGAGTGATTCTGGTGACATTTTGAGACTGTTATAGACTTGGATTGAATTAATTTAATAATAATAATAATAATACTATTACGAATTTAACTGAAAACTGATAAAAAGCACCAACTACACAATACCTGGCTCTGGTTGGACACAGACTTAAAGTCGACAGCTGGACAAAATGAATCAAAGAAGTGGTGAGAAAACATGTTTCTTTTAATTGAAACAGTAAAAACTGTAGCTTACATACATTTGTAAAGTAATGAGTTTTATCCATAAAGTCGCTATCCTTCTTCTTTTTGAAGCCAAAGTGCGCCCACACATCTGCTTTAAAGCAAGAGGGTGCTGGAACGATATTCGCCGCCGTTACACTGCCCGCACTTCTTCTGTGTAAGTCAAGTAGGCGGGTAACTTGGCATAAATGCTCTAGCGACACTAGTGGCTGGATGACCTAATCACTCACCCGGCGAAGCAAGCAGTGAGTGAGCAGGGTGACAGCTGGATGTTACGATACTTGCGGATGCACATCAATTTTTTTCTAGGAAAGAAAAAATCGATATATATCGCACAATCGATATTATTACACAGCCCTAATGTGTACTCTGTAAGGGAGATAGTTGGGGGGTTTTTGCACTGGAGATGCTATGTAGAGTGACACGTCCACACGGCACTGGCAGAAAGCACTGGCTTTGATACTTACGGTATATCCGTCTTTTTTAGTGGGAGGTTGATGAAATTTGCATTTAGATTGAAATGACTTGGGAATGGTCAGGAGACCACAGAGTGCTGCAGAAGGGAAGAGGAAGGCAAGTGGGAGAGGAAAAAAACAAAACAAACACACAGCTGACCCCACACACACATCTTCTCTGAACCACACACACTCATACACCAGCGTTTTCAGAAAATCGGATGTTCTACTTTGTCCTTAAGGTGACGGGGGAAGTCTACACGCCACCCATACATCCCCTCCCTCTGCTCTCCAGCACATGCCTGACATTTGCCTTGTCCAGAGACAGAAGAGCTCCAGAGAGGAGGAGGTGGGTAGCGTGCTCAATTTGTGTCTTAATCACATTAAAACGGCCCTGCTCAATTTTCTAAACGATTTAACGAGGCCTGCGTCGACTAAGACAGATCGAGGACCGTTTCCTAATATTGAGCCCGGCCCTCCTAATGGAAGTGAAAGCAAACACTTCATTTCCTCTCATGCAATACTGGTCCTGGACTGCTAATGCAATTATTGCATTTAGTAATTTTCTTCTCAGAGTATTGAAAATGTATTGTTTATAAAAGTCATAATCATTTATTTTTTTTACGCAGCTTCTACACAGAAATAAAGTCTAAAATGCAGCTTTAATTCTACTGTCAGGTAGGAGAGGTTTGATAAGTGGCTTTCTGATTAAAGCATGACACTTTTTAAATTATGTTATGAAACAAAATGAGATTAGACACATTAACTGATGGCCCTTCTGTTCTTACCGACGTCTCAGCCGTGGACGAATAACTCTAAATTAAGGATACAAATTTACAGTATCCTCTTCTTTTTCATTTGTGTTTGATGCAATTTAAATTTCTGTTTTTATAAAAGTTGCATTCCATTCAAAACGTTGACATTTTTTTTTAATATTTCGTCCAGAGATAGCAGCATTCCTTTCAGAGAACAAGATCGCCACCTTGTGCTATTATTTTATAATTGCAGGAGAATTTGCATTATCTTGCATTTTTGGACTCGAGCGCCTAGAAAGATTGCTGAGGAGAGCTGCCTGGATAACACATTTTATAAAAATACATCAGCTGTCTGACAGTTTTATTGTACAGTATGCCTTTAAAGCACAAAAGTGCCATCTAAACAGAAAGTGGCAGGAATTTATTGGACAAGCGAGACTTTTATTTTGGAATTTAACAGCTGTTGAATCCATTTAAGTCTTATTTACAGCAAATGGAATTAAATAACAAAAGAGCAAGCGGTAATATGAGTTTTCTTATTAAACATGCAGTTTTAATTATATTTCATTATTGGCTACTCTTTCTATGGGCAGCACACCAGATGCACATCCTGTGCCAACATGGGCTTGAACCTGCAGCCTATAAGGAATACAAGACCGCTACATTGACCACTGATCCACCGCAGCCCCACCCTTCTTCAAGAAACAACACTGTATTCACTTATTAAAATAATGTTGATGGTGGTAAGATATGTAGAGTAAATGAGGTAAAGTTTCTGGGTGTAATTAATGATGATAAACTGTCATGGAAACGGCATATACATTTTGTAAAAACTAAAATATTTAAGTCCAATGCAGTAGAGTAAGGGACTTATTGAATAATAATGCTTTGTATTTGCTTTATAATACAATTATAGTCCCACATTTAACTTATTGTGTTAATGTTTGGGGTACAGCGTGTAAAACCATAACAAAGCCTATTTTTATTTTGCAAAAAAGAGCTGTAAGAATTATAACAAGAAAACGTTATTGTCATCCTTCTAGTATTTTGTTTTGTCAATTGAAATTACTTAAGTTTTATGATTTGGTAGACTATAAAATTATTTTACTCATGTATAAAGCTCAAAATTACTTACTACCATCGAACATTCAAGCGTATTTTGTGAAAAGGAAAAGTTGTTATAATCTAAAGGGAATAGATATTTTTGTAAAACCATAGTATAGACCCAGTTTAAAGGGTCAGTCTACAACACAGGGAATAGGTCTATGGAATAGTTTGGAAAACGATATATATATATATATATAAAAAAAGTGAAGTCAATGTTTATATTCAAGAAAAAGACCATTTTGTTGAAAAGATACATATAAGTTAATTAATATCAAATGAATTCTAAACGGTAAATTTTGATGAGTTATGTATTTTGCTGTATTATGTATAGATGAGTATTGAATTGATTTTGTTTAAGAAGGAGCAGGTATGATAAGAAATTTTTCTTCTTCTTCTTCCTTTCATTTTTTTTAGAAAATTGTCTTTGTGTTTTATAATTGAAATGAATAAATTAAATAAATAAAAATAAATAAAAATAAATGTGCAACTGCAGTTCCAAAAGCAACACAAGGTTGCTGTTAAACGTTCTGTTGCAGGTTATGTTTGAAGAATAAAGCAATCCACTCCATGTGCTCATATGACCGAACAGTGCGAACACGGATACATCATGTCTGTTAAGTGAATTCCTTTTGAAAGTGAGAGTGAATTTTTTGCAATCTCCAGGCGTTACATTATGGTAATGTGTGCTGCGGAGAAGACGTGCGTTAAGAGGGAGATGAGATTGAGTTAAGTGTTAATAGCAATTTTCATCACTGGAAACCCTCTGAGGATTCATAATCTCCCATGTAAAATAATTTAATCCTCTCTGTCAATATAATCCTGCTGATATTATTAAAAACGCCCGTGATGACATGTAGATATTGCTGCGTTGCCTCAGAGCCAATATTGTTGCACCACCTGGTGTGTGTGTGTGTGTGTGTGCGTGCGTGTATGTGTGTGTGTGCGCAAGAAAGATAAAATAAGTACTTAAAGAGATGATGGGGGAGTGCAACAGCCATTTTTATGATGAAGAGCCCCCAGGAGGGAAACAACTCTAACTTACCTGCTCCTAACAAAACACATAGACCCCTGACTTTCTCTCTACCTCTTTCTGTCTATCTCTCTCCTTATATCTCTCTCTTTATATTTCTCTCTCTCTTTCTGTCTATCTCTCTCTTTATATTTCTCTCTCTCTTTCTGTCTATCTCTCTCCTTATACAGTATCTCTCTCTCTCTTTCTGTCTATCTCTCTCCTTATATCTCTCTCTTTATCGTTCTCTCTCTCTCTTTCTGTCTATCTCTCTCCTTATATCTCTCTCTTTATCGTTCTCTCTCTCTCTTTCTGTCTATCTCTCTCCTTATCTCTCTCTCTCTCTTTCTGTCTATCTCTCTCCTTATACAGTATCTCTCTCTCTCTTTCTGTCTATCTCTCTCCTTATATCTCTCTCTTTATCGTTCTCTCTCTCTCTTTCTGTCTATCTCTCTCCTTATATCTCTCTCTTTATCGTTCTCTCTCTCTCTTTCTGTCTATCTCTCTCCTTATCTCTCTCTCTCTTTATCGTTCTCTCTCTCTCTTTCTGTCTATCTCTCTCCTTATATCTCTCTCTCTCTCTTTCTGTCTATTTCTCTCCTTATATCTCTCTCTCTCTTTCTGTCTCTCTCTCTCCTTATATCTCTCTCTTTATATTTCTCTCTCTTTATCTCTCTTTCTGTCTATCTCTCTCCTTATATCTCTCTCTTTATATTTCTCTCTCTTTATCTCTCTTTCTGTCTATCTCTCTCCTTTTATCTCTCTCTTTATATTTCTCTCTCTTTATCTCTCTTTCTGTCTTATCTCTTCTTAATCTCTCTCTTTCTTTCTATCTCTCACTTTCTATTTCTCTCTCTTTCTATCTCTCCCTTTATATCTCTCTCTCTCTTTCTCTCTCTTTGTCTATCTCTCTCCTTATCTCTCTCTTTATATTTCTCTCTCTCTCTATCTCTCTTTCTGTCTATCTCTTCTTTATCTCTCTCCCTTTCTACTCTCTTACTTTCTATCTCTCACTTTCTATTTCTCTCTCTTTCTATCTCTCTCTTTCTGTCTATCTCGATCTCTCTCTCTCTTTCTCTTTATATATCTCACTCCCCCCTCTCTCTTTCTTTCTATCTCTCACTTTATCTTTCTCTCTCTTTCTATCTCTCTCTGTCTATCTCTCTCTCTCTTTATATATCTCACATCCCCCTCTCTCTTTCTATCTCTCACTTTATCTTTCTATCTCTCTCTTTCTGTCTATCTTGATCTCTCTCTCTCTTTCTCTTTATATATCTCACATCCCCCCTCTCTCTTTCTCTGTCTCTCTTTCTAACCTTCCTAAATAAAGGTTGAATGAATGAATCTCTCTCTTTATCTTTCTCTCTTTCTGTCAATCTCTCTCTTTCTCTCTGTCTACCTCTCACCCCTCACCTGCTCTCTCTTGCTCTTTCTTTCTATCTCTCCCTTTATATATACTGTATATATCTCTCTCTCTTTATCTTTCTCTCTCTCTCTTTCTGTCTATCTCTCTCCTTATCTCTCTCTCTCTTTATATTTCTCTCTCTCTATCTCTCTTTCTGTCTATCTCTTCTTTATCTCTCTCTTTCTGCTCTCACTTTCTTTCTATCTCTCACTTTATCTTTCTCTCTCTTTTTATCTCTCTCTTTATGTCTATCTCTCTCTCTCTCTTTATACATCTCACATCCCCCTCTCTCTTTCTCTGTCTCTCTTTCTTTCTAACATGCCTAAATAAAGGTTGAATGAATGAATCTCTCTCTCTTTATCTTTCGCTCTTTCTGTCAATCTCTCTCTTTCTCTCTCTCACTTTCTCTCTCTCTCTTTCTCTCTCTTTCTGTCTATCTCTCTCTTTAATGAATGATTCTCTCTCTCTTTCTCTCTCTCTTCCTTTGTCTCTCTCTCTCTTTATCTCTCTCTCTATTTCTGTCTATCTCTCTCTTTATCTTTCTCTCTCTCACTTTCTCTCTCTCTTTCTGTCTCTCTCTCTCTTTATATCTCCCTCATCCCCTCTCTCTTTCTCTGTCTCTCTCTTTCTTTCTAACCTGCCTAAATAAAGGTTGAATGAATGAATCTCTTTCTTTTTCACTCTCTCTCTCTCTTTCTTTATCTCTCTCTTTCTTTCTTTCCTTCTGTCTATCTCTCTTCATCTCTCTCACCCTTTATCTTTCTCTCTCTCTCCCTTTATCTTTCTCTCTCTTTCTCTCACCCAACTCCCCCCCATCACAAATTAAAATAGCATCTTTCAAACTGAGAGCTCTTGGAGAAAAATGGAGTTTTATTTTGCTCCTGGTCTGAACGGTTGTGTGAAAATCTTGAAGCCCAGAGTTACTGAACAAATGTACCTTCTTCCTTCTTTAAACATTTAGTACAATAAGCAGAGGAGGACATCACTCAGTGGACCGCCTCAGACTTCTAATTCATTACAGGCAATGAAAAAAAAAGGGAATAAAGTAGGGCATGACTGAACGCC
>JBBPBX010035394.1:5479-24359 GCA_038048925.1 Garcialebias charrua
CATTAAATTACTTACTGTTTATTATGTCATTAAATTACTTACTGTTTATTATGTCATTAAATTACTTACTGTTCATTATGTCATTAAATTACTTACTGTTTATTATGTCATTAAATTACTTACTGTTTATTATGTCATTAAATTACTTACTGTTCATTATGTCATTAAATTACTTACTGTTTATTATGTCATTAAATTACTTACTGTTCATTATGTCATTAAATTACTTACTGTTTATTATGTCATTAAATTACTTACTGTTTATTATGTCATTAAATTACTTACTGTTCATTATGTCATTAAATTACTTACTGTTTATTATGTCATTAAATTACTTACTGTTTATTATGTCATTAAATTACTTACTGTTTATTATGTCATTAAATTACTTACTGTTTATTATGTCATTAAATTACTTACTGTTCATTATGTCATTAAATTACTTACTGTTTATTATGTCATTAAATTACTTACTGTTTATTATGTCATTAAATTACTTACTGTTCATTATGTCATTAAATTACTTACTGTTCATTATGTCATTAAATTACTTACTGTTTATTATGTCATTAAATTACTTACTGTTCATTATGTCATTAAATTACTTACTGTTTATTATGTCATTAAATTACTTACTGTTTATTATGTCATTAAATTACTTACTGTTCATTATGTCATTAAATTACTTACTGTTTATTATGTCATTAAATTACTTACTGTTCATTATGTCATTAAATTACTTACTGTTTATTATGTCATTAAATTACTTACTGTTTATTATGTCATTAAATTACTTACTGTTCATTATGTCATTAAATTACTTACTGTTTATTATGTCATTAAATTACTTACTGTTTATTATGTCATTAAATTACTTACTGTTTATTATGTCATTAAATTACTTACTGTTTATTATGTCATTAAATTACTTACTGTTCATTATGTCATTAAATTACTTACTGTTCATTATGTCATTAAATTACTTACTGTTTATTATGTCATTAAATTACTTACTGTTTATTATGTCATTAAATTACTTACTGTTTATTATGTCATTAAATTACTTACTGTTTATTATGTCATTAAATTACTTACTGTTCATTATGTCATTAAATTACTTACTGTTTATTATGTCATTAAATTACTTACTGTTCATTATGTCATTAAATTACTTACTGTTCATTATGTCATTAAATTACTTACTGTTTATTATGTCATTAAATTACTTACTGTTCATTATGTCATTAAATTACTTACTGTTCATTATGTCATTAAATTACTTACTGTTTATTATGTCATTAAATTACTTACTGTTCATTATGTCATTAAATTACTTACTGTTCATTATGTCATTAAATTACTTACTGTTTATTATGTCATTAAATTACTTACTGTTCATTATGTCATTAAATTACTTACTGTTCATTATGTCATTAAATTACTTACTGTTCATTATGTCATTAAATTACTTACTGTTCATTATGTCATTAAATTACTTACTGTTTATTATGTCATTAAATTACTTACTGTTTATTATGTCATTAAATTACTTACTGTTCATTATGTCATTAAATTACTTACTGTTTATTATGTCATTAAATTACTTACTGTTTATTATGTCATTAAATTACTTACTGTTTATTATGTCATTAAATTACTTACTGTTTATTATGTCATTAAATTACTTACTGTTCATTATGTCATTAAATTACTTACTGTTCATTATGTCATTAAATTACTTACTGTTTATTATGTCATTAAATTACTTACTGTTTATTATGTCATTAAATTACTTACTGTTCATTATGTCATTAAATTACTTACTGTTCATTATGTCATTAAATTACTTACTGTTCATTATGTCATTAAATTACTTACTGTTTATTATGTCATTAAATTACTTACTGTTCATTATGTCATTAAATTACTTACTGTTCATTATGTCATTAAATTACTTACTGTTTATTATGTCATTAAATTACTTACTGTTCATTATGTCATTAAATTACTTACTGTTTATTATGTCATTAAATTACTTACTGTTCATTATGTCATTAAATTACTTACTGTTTATTATGTCATTAAATTACTTACTGTTTATTATGTCATTAAATTACTTACTGTTCATTATGTCATTAAATTACTTACTGTTTATTATGTCATTAAATTACTTACTGTTCATTATGTCATTAATGACATAATGAACAGTAAGTAATTTAATGACATAATGAACAGTAAGTAATCACGGTCTCATCACAGTCTCATCGCTGTCTCATCGCTGTCTCATCACAGTCTCATCGCTGTCTCATCGCTGTCTCATCACGGTCTCATCACTGTCTCATCGCTGTCTCATCGCTGTCTCATCGCTGTCTCATCACAGTCTCATCACTGTCTCATCGCTGTCTCATCACTGTCTCATCACTGTCTCATCACAGTCTCATCGCTGTCTCATCACTGTCTCATCACAGTCTCATCACAGTCTCATCACAGTCTCATCGCTGTCTCATCACTGTCTCATCACTGTCTCATCACTGTCTCATCGCTGTCTCATCGCTGTCTCATCGTTGTCTCATCGCTGTCTCACCGCTGTCTCATCACTGTCTCATCGCTGTCTCATCACTGTCTCATCACTGTCTCACCGCTGTGTGTGTCTGGGCTTCCTCCTTCTGTTCTACCTGTCATATCATCTTTACAGCAAGAAAGTTCATGTTCAATCATCCAGGTATCAAATCCAGTAATTCTCAGTCAGGTCATCTGGACAGGTTATTTTTTATAGAAACATTTCATCCTCCATCCTGAGGAGTTCCAGCAAACTGTTTCCCCACCAAGCAGTAAACAGAGTCTGAGAACTAATTTTGAGCAGGTTTTATTGTTGTTGTGTATTTATTGTTAACTTTATTATGTTTCAGTGGCACTAGATGCATTTTACTCTTTTATTTTTTTTTTACTGTAAAGCACTTTGGTCAGCTTCTGTTGTTTTCATGTGCTATATGAATAAATTGACATAAACACCTTCAGTGGACCAACCAGTTTGCTGGAGCCAGGATGGTTCCTGGGGGCCGTCCTGTCCCTCGGCGACTCCTCCCAGGCAGACACAGTGGAAACAGTTTGCTGGAAGTCCTCTGACTGATGGAGGGTGAAACGTTTCTATAAAAAAGAACCTGTCCAGATGACCCGGCTGACAATGACTGGATCTTTACAGTAAGTTCTGCTGACCCAACAGCATTTTGTCTTGTTCTGTAAATTATTATTTATTGTCACTATCGAGTCCTCCTGTTTTCCTGAGCGTGGGTTTGAACCAAAACTGCAGCTCCTGACACGTACAGTGAACAACAATAGTGTTCTGTAAGAAATGTTAAGTAGCTTCACTGAAGCATGTGAAGGACTGCAGTCCTCCTGGAACATGTGAAGGTCTGCAGTCCTCCTGGAACATGTGAAGGTCTGCAGTCCTCCTGGAACATGTGAAGGACTGCAGTCCTCCTGGAACATGTGAAGGACTGCAGTCCTCCTGGAACATGTGAAGGACTGCAGTCCTCCTGGAACATGTGAAGGACTGCAGTCCTCCTGGAACATGTGAAGGTCTGCAGTCCTCCTGGAACATGTGAAGGACTGCAGTCCTCCTGGAACATGTGAAGGACTGCAGTCCTCCTGGAACATGTGAAGGACTGCAGTCCTCCTGGAACATGTGAAGGACTGCAGTCCTCCTGGAACATGTGAAGGTCTGCAGTCCTCCTGGAACATGTGAAGGACTGCAGTCCTCCTGGAACATGTGAAGGACTGCAGTCCTCCTGGAACATGTGAAGGTCTGCAGTCCTCCTGGAACATGTGAAGGACTGCAGTCCTCCTGGAACATGTGAAGGACTGCAGTCCTCCTGGAACATGTGAAGGACTGCAGTCCTCCTGGAACATGTGAAGGACTGCAGTCCTCCTGGAACATGTGAAGGACTGCAGTCCTCCTGGAACATGTGAAGGACTGCAGTCCTCCTGGAACATGTGAAGGACTGCAGTCCTCCTGGAACATGTGAAGGTCTGCAGTCCTCCTGGAACATGTGAAGGTCTGCAGTCCTCCTGGAACATGTGAAGGACTGCAGTCCTCCTGGAACATGTGAAGGACTGCAGTCCTCCTGGAACATGTGAAGGACTGCAGTCCTCCTGGAACATGTGAAGGACTGCAGTCCTCCTGGAACATGTGAAGGACTGCAGTCCTCCTGGAACATGTGAAGGACTGCAGTCCTCCTGGAACATGTGAAGGACTGCAGTCCTCCTGGAACATGTGAAGGACTGCAGTCCTCCTGGAACATGTGAAGGACTGCAGTCCTCCTGGAACATGTGAAGGACTGCAGTCCTCCTGGAACATGTGAAGGACTGCAGTCCTCCTGGAACATGTGAAGGTCTGCAGTCCTCCTGGAACATGTGAAGGACTGCAGTCCTCCTGGAACATGTGAAGGTCTGCAGTCCTCCTGGAACACGTGAAGGACTGCAGTCCTCCTGGAACATGTGAAGGACTGCAGTCCTCCTGGAACATGTGAAGGACTGCAGTCCTCCTGGAACATGTGAAGGTCTGCAGTCCTCCTGGAACACGTGAAGGACTGCAGTCCTCCTGGAACATGTGAAGGTCTGCAGTCCTCCTGGGACATGTGAAGGTCTGCAGTCCTCCTGGAACACGTGAAGGACTGCAGTCCTCCTGGAACATGTGAAGGTCTGCAGTCCTCCTGGGACATGTGAAGGACTGCAGTCCTCCTGGGACATGTGAAGGACTGCAGTCCTCCTGGAACATGTGAAGGACTGCAGTCCTCCTGGGACATGTGAAGGACTGCAGTCCTCCTGGAGTGAGGACGTCTCTCAGCCAGGGTCTCCTGCATCAGAACTTCATGTGGACAGTACAGTCCCATTAGGACAGTCATCATGCAGCAGCTTCTGTTTCTGGCATCAGTCAAATATCTGTGGTAGATGACACAAAGTCATCATCAGTCAGCGCAGCCTTCAGAGTCATCTCCATCTCTGCATCCTTCTCCAGATACAGGTAGTCCCTGACTTACGAGCGAGTTCTGTGCCTACGAGTCGCTCGTAAGACGAAATCTCGTACGTCGGAACACGAAACACGTGTTGCTCGTAAGTCCATATTTTTGGTCGTAAGTCGGAAAATGTATGCTAGCGCTACTACGAACACTCGTTTTTCATCACAAACGTACATACTAGTTCATAAACATGCTCAGAAACTTGTTTACAAACTGTTAGCTAACACACTTTCATCTAAAAACACATACCAGTGCTGTATTTTCTGTATGTTCTGTACAACTTTACTGTTCGTTAGTCAGCTCGTAAGTCCGGAACCTCGTGTGTCGATGCGCTCGTAAGTCGGGGACCACCTGTACTCAGAGAAAGCTCCTCTGAAGCAGCTCAGCATTTACACGGTGGCGACTCGGTTGATTATGACATGAAACCAATGCGAGCCAGCGTGTTGACCTCTCACCCACTCACTGGTCAAGTCAAGTTTTAGTGGTTGGACCTGTCGCAGCTTTCTGCCTGAACCACCTGGTGGAGCTCGCTCCATCAGTTTGACTGTGCTGCGACTCCAAACCTTTCTTCAGATGTGATGATTCTGAAGCTACAGCACTTTCTCACCAGCACAGAGGGTAAATCATCGTTTGCTGACAGAAACTCACAATAGTTCCTGTATTTCCAGCTGCACAATCATCTTCCTCATCGTCTCATTGTTTATGTTCCTGTCGTGCGTAGTGTCAGGCAGCACACGTGACGATAGCGTGACTGAACTGTCACAAAGACCTGACGTCTCTAACCGAGACGCATAGTGGAAATAAATTAAATCACTAGTGAAAATGACAAACACAGTAATGCAGTAATTTGGATAAGTAACTTTATCTGATTACTGGATATTGAAACAGCAACGCGTTAGATTACTAATTACTGAAAAAAGTGGTCCAGTTCTAGTAATAACACATTACTTTTTAACACGTTACTGACTAGGGGTTGAATGAGTACATAATTTTAAAACTCGACATTAACATAATAATACTCGAGTGTAGCTCGAGTAGTTGATGATGTCATAGGATCTCAAGATGCAAAATATAACTTAAACCGCAACAACAAAAAAAGAAGTAATATTTAATTTACAAAAAAAGACCAACAAAACATTGGGAGCATATATTTTGCTCCTACCATTTATCTTACAGCAAATAAGTCACAGGAAACCCAAAACTGTTAGTTATTATTATTAAACTGCAAAAGTGAAATAAAAGTGCGGCACGTCAAAAACGAAACTAAAAACAGTGGCGTGGTCGACCACCGCCTGTGGTGCTGCGCATTAGGTTTGGTTTGAGAGATTAATATGTTAATATGTTTTTATAGGTTTAGAGATTAATATTTTTTGCCTTTTATTTGTGAAACAAGGTCAGAGGAAGCTGGTTCTAGTTCGGTCGATGGGACCCGGTGTTACACCACATTCTGTGACCTGCAACAGTTCATGCAACACGCCCCCTACGGTCACAATATATGGTTGTCACAGAATATGGTGTAACACCGGTTCGCAACACGCTCCAAACAGGAAGTTGATTCATTTTCTGGTCCAAGTAATCGATGTGTTTATTACTCGAGTAGTCTGTTAAAGTCCTATTACTGACATCACTGGTCATCAGCACATCAATGGACGGAGGCTTCGTGTGTGATGTCATTTAATAATATGGAGAAAAGAGTTGGACCAAGAATGGAGCCTTGGGGTACACCTGACATAACTGGAAGACACCGTGAAGTACGAGAGTGAACCTTCACTTGCTGCGACCTGTTGAACCGTGTTAGTGTCCTGGACTTCTAACACGGTCCAGATGTTTCACATGGAAGGATCAGCTGTTTCTAAATCAGTGAGTCCTGATCCATGGTCTGGAGTCCAGAGCACATCTGGATCTGGAGTCCAGAGCACATCTGGATCTGGAGTCCAGAGCACATCTGGATCTGGAGTCCAGAGCACATCTGGATCTGGAGTCCAGAGCACATCTGGATCTGGAGTCCAGAGCACATCTGGATCTGGAGTCCAGAGCACATCTGGATCTGGAGTCCAGAGCACATCTGGATCTGGAGTCCAGAGCACATCTGGATCATAGAGGACTTTCAGAGCAGCCACAGACAAAACAAAACCCCTGGTTCAGCAGCTGCTGCCAGATGTTGGTGGCTCCGACCCCGCCCTGAAAGAAGCTTACAACACCAGACAAAGGTGCTGCAACAAAGTACTGGAGGAGCTGGTCCAGCCCAGCGGGCCCCAGCAGAACTTGTTCTGGTTCTGAGTTCTGGGTTGAACTCGGGCCTCTTCCTGGTGCAGGCGTGTCGTCATGTTCTTCAACAGTTCTCTGTTTCCTGTCAGAGATCCAGCTTGAACCTGTTGATGCACCTGCCGTGGGGGGTGGGTTCTGTAGAACCAGGCCCAGTGGGTCTGTAGAACTGGACCGGGCCCAGTGGACGGTGTGAGGACGGTTCTGGTCCAGGCTCAGTTGGTTCTTGCTTTGACGCGTCTCTCTGCAGCGTGGGTGCAGCTGCAGAGGCTGTTCCGCTCTGTGGTCACAGGGGGAGGATGCCCCCCCCCTCCTCTGAGACACTTCCTCAAAGAAGGAGGGAGTGAAGAGAGAAGAGGGGAGGACAGAGAGAGACAACGCTGAAGGAGGGGAAGACCAGAGGAAGCCATCTTGGGTTGGGGTGACATGTCAGCCTTCATGGTGACAACTTCAGCCTGACTTCTTCATCCAGACCAGGTCAAAGAGGACCAGGTCTAAAAGGACCAGGTCTAAGAGGACCAGGTCTAAAAGGACCAGGTCTAAGAGGACCAGGTCTAAGAGGACCAGGTCTAAAGGGACCAGGTCTAAGAGGACCAGGTCTAAGAGGACCAGGTCTAAGAGGACCAGGTCTAAGAGGACCAGGTCTAAGAGGACCAGGTCTAAGAGGACCAGGTATTTGTCTTCTGAGGTCTTTGAGAGTTCATCTGAAGAAGTGACGAGACGTCTCACACGGTCGTCCACGGTTCCAGAACATCACTATTGGATTCTTGATGGCGTCTTCCATCCGAGCTTGGCCCCTGTCAAGGTCTTGAAACCAGCGGTACAGACGTTGGGGACAAATCATCTGGACAGACGTTGGGGACAACACAGAATGAGTTCAGATCGGCTGCCCTGCAGGTCAGAGGTGATGGGGTGGAGTCCGCAGCAGTTGGCAGACTTCCTGAAGACGGTGAGACTCAGTGTGTTCTGTCCCTGTCTTCGTTTGAATCAGTTTGTTCCAGACCACTGAGGTCCAGTTTAGGACTCAACATGAGACAGCAGCTGGAGGACAGACTGAGACAGAAGAGTACAGACTGAGACAGTAGTTGGAGGACAGACTGAGACAGTAGATGAAGACAGACTGAGACAGTAAAAGGAGTACAGATAATGTCAAAGTCACCTTTATTGTCAGAACTGCAATATGTACAGGACGTACACAGGATTGAAATTGCGATTGAAATATAGACAGTAGGGATGCACCGATCCACATTTCTCACTTCCGATCCGATACCGATACTTAATAACCGAGTATCGACCGATACCGATACTTTCTCGATCCGATACTGTTCAGGTATGTGAATCTGTTTAATGAAACTTTTGTACCCAAACTATTCATTTTAACATTGTGTGAGATAAACCCAATGAAGACACTCTTAGGCCTTACAATAGGGAACCCACTGACTTTAACAGCACACAGG
The DNA here is from genome assembly GCA_038048925.1 of Garcialebias charrua. NCBI lineage: Eukaryota > Metazoa > Chordata > Actinopteri > Cyprinodontiformes > Rivulidae > Garcialebias > Garcialebias charrua. The sequence continues at coordinate 14,220 of JBBPBX010035394.1, forward strand.
ACAGGAGGCAAGTATACCACACACATGTCCTCCTTACTCATGGTGCAGCTGAATAAACTAAAAAAGCGCTAAGCATGATGGGAAAGACAACACAGCCAATACCCTTAACCACTAAGAGAGTGGATTTTGTTGTGTTTCCCTTTATAACCAATAGTTATAACCAATAGTTTGTCCAGCTAAAGCTGAAAAAACTAAAAAAGCGCTAAGCATGATGGGAAAGACAACACAGCCACTCCCCTTAACCACTAAGAGAGTGGATTTTGTTGTCTTTAACATAATGCTTAGCTTTTTTTAGTTTTCCATCTTTAGCTTGAAAACTTTTCCAGCTAAATCTGGAAAACTAAAAACAACAGTAGCTCATGGCTCACTGCTAAAGCTGGAAAACAAAAAAAAACAAAACGCTAAGCATTATGGGAAAGACAACAAAAACCACTCTCTTAGTGGTTAAGGGGAGTGGCTGTGTTGTCTTTCCCATCATGCTTAGCGCTTTTTTAGTTTTTTCAGCTGCACAATGAGTAAGGAGGACGTGTGTGGTATACTTGCCTCCTGTCCTGTGTTGGTAAAGTCAGTAGGTTCCCTATTGTAAGGCTTAAGAGAGTCTTCATTAGGTTTAACACACAATGTTAAGAAGGGCAGTCACAGAATGTGATTGAACACAAGTGCTCTCTGAAGCTGGATCGGAAAAGTATCGATAGGTTGGTTCCGATATCCGATACTTAAATAATGCTGGTATCGGTTACCGATACCGATACTGGATCGGATCGGCCCCATCCCTAATAGACAGTATAGTACAGACTGAGACAGTAGCTGGAGGACAGATATAGACAGTAGAGTACAGACTGAGACAGTAGCTGGAGGACAGATATAGACAGTAGAGTACAGACTGAGACAGTAGAGTACAGACTGAGACAGAGGCTGGGGAGAGATTGAAAGTAGCTGGAGGACATATTGAGACAGTACCTTGAGGACAGACTGAGACAGAGGTTGAAGGACAGACAGAGACAGTAGCTGGAGGAACGACTGAGACAGCAGCTGGAGGACAGTTTGACACAATAGGGTACAGACTGAGACAGCAGCTGGAGGACAGACTGAGACAGCAGCTGGAGGACAGACTGAGACAATTGCTGGAGAAACGACTGAGACAGCAGCTGGAAGACAGATTGAGACAGTAGTTGGAGGACAGTTTGACACAATAGGGTACAGACTGAGACAGTAGCTGAAGGAAAGACTGAGACAGAAGCTGGAGGACAGACTGAGACAGTACAGTACAGATTGAGACAGCAGCTGGAGGACAGATTAGGACAGTAGCTGTAGGACAGACTGAGACGGTAGATGGAGGACAGACTGAGACAGTAGCTGGTGGACAGATTGAGACAGAGGCTGGAGGACAGATTGAGACAGTATATGGAGGACAGACTGAGACAGTAGCTGGAGGACAGATTGAGACAGTAGCTGGAGGACAGATTGAGACAGTAGCTGGAGGACAGATTGAGACAGTAGCTGGTGGACAGATTGAGACAGTAGCTGGTAGGACAGATTGAGACAGTAGCTGGAGGACAGATTGAGACAGTAGCTGGAGGACAGATTGAGACAGTAGCTGGAGGACAGATTGAGACAGTAGCTGGAGGACAGATTGAGACAGTAGCTGGTGGACAGATTGAGACAGTAGCTGGAGGACAGATTGAGACAGTAGCTGGTGGACAGATTAAGACAGTAGCTGGAGGACAGACTGAGACAGTAGCTGGAGGACAGACTGAGACAGTAGCTGGAGGACAGATTGAGACAGTAGCTGGAGGACAGATTGAGACAGTAGCTGGAGGACAGACTGAGACAGTAGCTGGAGGACAGACTGAGACAGTAGCTGGAGGACAGACTGAGACAGCAGCTGGAAGACATATTGAGACAATAGCTGGAGGACAGACTGAGACAGTAGCTGGAGGACAGACTGAGACAGTAGCTGGAGGACAGACTGAGACAGCAGCTGGAAGACATATTGAGACAATAGCTGGAGGACAGATTGAGACAGTAGCTGGAGGACAGACTGAGACAGTAGCTGGAGGACAGACTGAGACAGTAGCTGGAGGACAGACTGAGACAGTAGCTGGAGGACAGACTGAGACAGTAGCTGGAAGACATATTGAGACAATAGCTGGAGGACAGATTGAGACAGTAGCTGGAGGACAGACTGAGACAGCAGCTGGAAGACATATTGAGACAATAGCTGGAGGACAACTGAGACAGTAGCTGGAGGACAGACTGAGACAGTAGCTGGAGGACAGACTGAGACAGTAGCTGGAAGACAGACTGAGACAGTAGCTGGAGGACAGACTGAGACAGTAGCTGGAGGACAGACTGAGACAGTAGCTGGAGGACAGACTGAGACAGTAGCTGGAGGACAGACTGAGACAGTAGCTGGAGGACAGACTGAGACAGTAGCTGGAGGACAGACTGAGACAGTAGCTGGAGGACAGACTGAGACAGTAGCTGGAGGACAGACTGAGACAGTAGCTGGAGGACAGACTGAGACAGTAGCTGGAGGACAGACTGAGACAGTAGCTGGAGGACAGACTGAGACAGTAGCTGGAAGACAGACTGAGACAGTAGCTGGAGGACAGACTGAGACAGTAGCTGGAAGACAGACTGAGACAGTAGCTGGAGGACAGACTGAGACAGTAGCTGGAAGACAGACTGAGACAGTAGCTGGAGGACAGACTGAGACAGTAGCTGGAAGACAGACTGAGACAGTAGCTGGAGGACAGACTGAGACAGTAGCTGGAAGACAGACTGAGACAGTAGCTGGAAGACAGACTGAGACAGTAGCTGGAGGACAGACTGAGACAGTAGCTGGAAGACAGACTGAGACAGTAGCTGGAGGACAGACTGAGACAGTAGCTGGAAGACAGACTGAGACAGTAGCTGGAGGACAGACTGAGACAGTAGCTGGAAGACAGACTGAGACAGTAGCTGGAGGACAGACTGAGACAGTAGCTGGAGGACAGACTGAGACAGTAGCTGGAAGACAGACTGAGACAGTAGCTGGAGGACAGACTGAGACAGTAGCTGGAAGACAGACTGAGACAGTAGCTGGAGGACAGACTGAGACAGTAGCTGGAGGACAGACTGAGACAGTAGCTGGAAGACAGACTGAGACAGTAGCTGGAGGACAGACTGAGACAGTAGCTGGAAGACAGACTGAGACAGTAGCTGGAGGACAGACTGAGACAGTAGCTGGAGGACAGACTGAGACAGTAGCTGGAGGACAGACTGAGACAGTAGCTGGAGGACAGACTGAGACAGTAGCTGGAGGACAGACTGAGACAGTAGCTGGAGGACAGACTGAGACAGTAGCTGGAGGACAGACTAAGATAGTAGCTGGAGGACAGACTGAGACAGAAGAGGACAGACTGAGACAGCAGCAGGAGGACAGATTGAGACAGAAGAGGACAGACTGAGACAGTAGCTGCGGACAGACTGAGACAGTAGCTGGAGGACAGATTGAGACAGTAGCTGGAGGACAGATTGAGACAGTAGCTGGAGGACAGACTGAGACAGAAGAGGACAGACTGAGACAGTAGCTGGAAGACAGACTGAGACAATAGCTGGAGGACCGACTGAGACAGAAGAGGACAGACCGAGACAGCAGCAGGAGGACAGACTGAGACAGTAGCTGGAGGACAGATTGAGACAGTAGCTGGAGGACAGACTGAGACAGAAGAGGACAGACTGAGACAGCAGCAGGAGGACAGATTGAGACAGAAGAGGACAGACTGAGACAGCAGCTGGAGGACAGACTGAGACAGAAGAGGACAGACTGAGACAGCAGCTGGAGGACAGATTGAGACAGAAGAGGACAGACTGAGACAATAGCTGAGGACATACTGAGACAGTAGCTGAAGGACAGACTGAGAGAGTAGCTGGAGGACAGACTGAGACAGTAGCTGGAAGACAGACTGAGACAGTAGCTGGAAGACAGACTGAGACAGCAGCTGGAAGACATATTGAGACAATAGCTGGAGGACAGACTGAGACAGAAGAGGACAGACTGAGACAGCAGCAGGAGGACAGATTGAGACAGAAGAGGACAGACTGAGACAGCAGCAGGAGGACAGATTGAGACAGAAGAGGACAGACTGAGACAGCAGCTGGAGGACAGATTGAGACAGAAGAGGACAGACTGAGACAATAGCTGAGGACATATTGAGACAATAGCTGGAGGACAGACTGAGACAGCAGCTGGAGGACAGATTGAGACAGAAGAGGACAGACTGAGACAATAGCTGAGGACATACTGAGACATTAGCTGGAGGACAGACTGAGACAGAAGAGGACAGACTGAGACAGTAGCTGGAGGACAGATTGAGACAGAAGAGGACAAACTGAGACAGTAGATGAGGACAGACTGAGACAAAAGAGGACAGACTGAGACAGAAGAGGACAGACTGAGACAGTAGATGAGGACAGACTGAGACAGAAGAGGACAGACTGAGACAGAAGAGGACAGACTGAGACAGTAGCTGGAGGACAGACTGAGACAGAAGAGGACAGATTGAGACAGAAGAGGACAGACTGAGACAGTAGATGAGGACAGACTGGGACAGAAGAGGACAGACTGAGACAGTAGCTGGAGGACAGACTGAGACAGTAGCTGGAGGACAGACTAAGACAGTAGCTGGAGGACAGACTAAGACATTAGCTGGAGGACAGACTGAGACACAAGCTGGAAGACATATTGAGACAGTAGTTGGAGGACAGACTGAGACAGCATATGGAGGACAGACTGAGACAGAGGCTGGAGGACAGATTGAGACAGAGGCTGGAGGACAGACTGAGACAGTAGCTGGAGGACAGATTGAGACAGAGGCTGGAGGACAGATTGAGACAGAGGCTGGAGGACAGACTGAGACAGTAGCTGGAGGACAGACTACGACAGTAGCTGGAGGACAGACTGAGACAGTAGCTGGAAGACAGACTGAGACAGCAGCTGGAAGACATATTGAGACAATAGCTGTAGGACATACTGAGACAGTAGATGAGGACAGACTGAGACAGAAGAGTACAGACTGAGACAGAAGAGGACAGACTGAGACAGTAGCTGGAGGACAGACTGAGACAGTAGCTGGAGGACAGACTGAGACAGTAGCTGGAGGACAGACTGAGACAGTAGCTGGAGGACAGACTGAGACAGTAGCTGGAGGACAGACTGAGACAGTAGCTGGAAGACAGACTGAGACAATAGCTGGAAGACAGACTGAGACAGTAGCTGGAGGACAGACTGAGACAGTAGCTGGAGGACAGACTGAGACAGTAGCTGGAGGACAGACTGAGACAGTAGCTGGAGGACAGACTGAGACAGTAGCTGGAGGACAGACTGAGACAGTAGCTGGAGGACAGACTGAGACAGTAGCTGGAGGACAGACTGAGACAGTAGCTGGAGGACAGACTGAGACAGTAGCTGGAGGACAGACTGAGACAGTAGCTGGAGGACAGACTGAGACAGTAGCTGGAGGACAGACTGAGACAGTAGCTGGAGGACAGACTGAGACAGTAGCTGGAAGACAGACTGAGACAGTAGCTGGAGGACAGACTGAGACAGTAGCTGGAAGACAGACTGAGACAGTAGCTGGAGGACAGACTGAGACAGTAGCTGGAGGACAGACTGAGACAGTAGCTGGAAGACAGACTGAGACAGTAGCTGGAGGACAGACTGAGACAGTAGCTGGAAGACAGACTGAGACAGTAGCTGGAGGACAGACTGAGACAGTAGCTGGAAGACAGACTGAGACAGTAGCTGGAAGACAGACTGAGACAGTAGCTGGAGGACAGACTGAGACAGTAGCTGGAGGACAGACTGAGACAGTAGCTGGAGGACAGACTGAGACAGTAGCTGGAGGACAGACTGAGACAGTAGCTGGAGGACAGACTGAGACAGTAGCTGGAGGACAGACTGAGACAGTAGCTGGAGGACAGACTGAGACAGTAGCTGGAGGACAGACTGAGACAGTAGCTGGAGGACAGACTGAGACAGTAGCTGGAGGACAGACTGAGACAGTAGCTGGAAGACAGACTGAGACAATAGCTGGAGGACATACTGAGACAGTAGCTGGAAGACAGACTGAGACAAGCTGGAGGACATACTGAGACAGTAGCTGGAAGACAGACTGAGACAGTAGCTGGAGGACATACTGAGACAGTAGCTGGAGGACAGACTGAGACAGTAGCTGGAGGACAGACTGAGACAGTAGCTGGAGGACAGACTGAGACAGTAGCTGGAGGACAGACTGAGACAATAGCTGGAGGACATACTGAGACAATAGCTGGAGGACATACTGAGACAATAGCTGGAGGACAGACTGAGACAATAGCTGGAGGACATACTGAGACAGTAGCTGGAAGACAGACTGAGACAATAGCTGGAGGACAGACTGAGACAATAGCTGGAGGACATACTGAGACAGTAGCTGGAGGACAGACTGAGACAGTAGCTGGAGGACAGACTGAGACAGCAGTAGCTGGAGGACAGACTGAGACAGTAGCTGGAGGACAGACTGAGACAGTAGCTGGAGGACAGACTGAGACAATAGCTGGAGGACAGACTGAGACAATAGCTGGAGGACATACTGAGACAATAGCTGGAGGACATACTGAGACAATAGCTGGAGGACAGACTGAGACAGTAGCTGGAAGACAGACTGAGACAATAGCTGGAGGACAGACTGAGACAATAGCTGGAGGACAGACTGAGACAATAGCTGGAGGACAGACTGAGACAGTAGCTGGAGGACAGACTGAGACAGTGAGACAGTAGCTGGAGGACAGACTGAGACAGTAGCTGGAAGACAGACTGAGACAGTAGCTGGAGGACAGACTGAGACAGTAGCTGGAAGACAGACTGAGACAGTAGCTGGAGGACAGACTGAGACAGTAGCTGGAAGACAGACTGAGACAATAGCTGGAGGACAGACTGAGACAGTAGCTGGAAGACAGACTGAGACAGTAGCTGGAGGACATACTGAGACAGTAGCTGGAAGACAGACTGAGACAGTAGCTGGAGGACAGACTGAGACAGTAGCTGGAGGACAGACTGAGACAGTAGCTGGAAGACAGACTGAGACAGTAGCTGGAGGACATACTGAGACAGTAGCTGGAGGACAGACTGAGACAATAGCTGGAGGACAGACTGAGACAGTAGCTGGAGGACAGACTGAGACAGTAGCTGGAGGACAGACTGAGACAGTAGCTGGAGACAGACTGAGACAATAGCTGGAGGACATACTGAGACAGTAGCTGGAAGACAGACTGAGACAATAGCTGGAGGACATGGACATTCTTGCCTTTTTTAAATTAAAGCAGCCTTTGATAAAGTTTACCAAAACACAACAAACTTGAGGGGAGGTATTCCAGCGAAGAAGTAATAGTCGGTTTCTGGTGCTTCACGCAAAATATAATTAAGATGCCATGTGAAGTCAAGTGTATGCTTAATTAGTAGACATAAACGAAATTGAAAGGACAAAACACAGAGAGTGGGGGCAGTTGGGCTTTTTAGAAACAGTTATTGAAACAGTTCTGCTCTTAGTGCATGTGTGCGCCGACATACTGTATATTACTGCAGCATGAGTTTGTGAATCATCGAGAGCAGCTGAGCATGAAGAGGAGAATGGCAGTGACAGAACAGAAACAACCATCAGATGAGCTGCAGCAGACCTGGGCATTGTAAGGCCCCAGGGCCACATGCGGCCCTTTGGTTGACTCTGACCGGCCCCCGTAAGGGGAGTTACAACAAAAAAATAGTTTCTAATTTTACCTCATTTGTGGACTGCATTGCTTTAATTTTGATGTCTTTTTAAAATTCACGTACAAAATGATGCAATATGTAAATCAAGACATGCGCAATGTGCATGATTGCATTGTTGTCAAGTCACAAGACAACGTTAGCCCTCAAAAATGTCCACTCATGCTTTTTATTTTGTTGATTAATCATAACTAATACTTTTACCAGTTTGTCTAAACAATGATATTTACTGCTTTTAATAAAGAAATACTATTAATATGCAGTATTGAATTATGTCATTGCGCCCGGCCCCCCACAATATTTTCTATTTCTCATGTGGCCCCATGGAAAAAATAATTGCCCATCCCTGGTCTAGAGAAAGAATAGTGTCAACAATACTGCTATCGGTTGAAATGGAGAGGCTGGACAAATGAAGAGTAATAAAGTGCCGTATTTGGAGATACCTGAAAAAATTGGACTGGGGAAGACCAAATTTTTCACATAGTTGTTGAAATGAAGCTAAAGTGTTATTGAGAAACAAGTCATTGAAGCGTACTATACCCCTTCTTTGCCATTCTTTAAAAACAGAGTCCTGAGATGAGGGTTTGAAAAGTTGGTTAGACATGATAGGGCTATAGAGAGAGAAACTAGAGAAATTGAAACATTTACGAAATTGTGCCCAGATTTTTAGTGAGTGTTTTATAACTGGATTTATAACAGTTGTAAGTGGTGGAAGCGGGAGTGAGGATCCCAAGAAAGCCACGGAGGACCATTTCCCAGAACACTGTGACTCCATCTCTACCCAGTCAGGGCTGTCAGGCCTGTTGTAATAGAATGACCAGAATGCTAGACAGTGCAAGTTTGCTGCCCAATAATAAAAGCGGAAATTTGGAAGGGCAAGACCGCCTGCGGCCTTAGTTTTTTGGAGATGTGTCTTATTTAAGCGTGGACGTTTTCCTTGCCACAGATATGATGAAATGATGGAATCTAACTGAACAAAGAATGAACCAGGGATAAAAACAGGAATATTTTGAAAAAGATATAAAAACTTAGGTAAAGTGACCATCTTGACTGAGTTAATACGGCCTGTGAGGGAAATGGAAAGCGGTGACCATCGGGATAATGCCTGCTTTGTCTGATTCAACAGAGAGACAAAGTTTTCTTGATATAAATCTTTATACCTCCTCGTAACTGTAACACCCAGGTAAGAGAATTTTGTCTTCTCAATTTTAAGAGGCCATTTACCAAAGTCAAGAGTCTGCGCCAGGGTATTGACAGGGAAAATTACACTTTTACTCAGGTTTAATTTGTAACCAGAGTTTATTCCAAATTCCTCAAGTAATGATAAAACGGAGGGCAGCGTGTCAGTCGGATGAGAAATGAAAAGTAAAAGGTCATCAGCATAAAGGGAGACCTTGTGCTCCATATCGCCTCTCCAGATTCCTGAAATTGTGTCACAGGACCGCAAGGCAGTGGCAAGAGGTTCAATTGCCAGGTCAAAGAGCATAGGGCTCAGTGGGCATCCCTGGCGAGTTCCTCGATGTAGACTGAAGGGTTTTGATATCTGAGAGTTGGTACGAATGGTTGCGGTGGGATGTGAGTAAATTAATTGCACCCATGTAATGAAATTGGGGCCAAAACCAAATTTGTCAAGAACATTAAACAAGTAGTCCCATTCAACCCGATCAAATGCTTTCTCTGCATCAAGGGAAATAACACACTCAGGAACAGTATCCGAAGGAGAATAAATAATGTCAAAAAGGCGTCTGACATTAAAAAAGGAGTGCCTGCCTTTAATGAATCCAGTCTGGTCTTTTGATATGATCAAAGGAAGGATCTTTTCCAACCTTTGAGCAAGAACTTTGGCTAAAATTTTGGCGTCTGTATTTAAAAGGGAGATTGGTCGATAAGAGGAACAGTGAGTTGGGTCTTTTCCTTTCTTTGCAATGAGGGTAATGCAGGCCTCTAAAAAAGATTTCGGAAGGGATCCTTGGTCAAATGACTCTAAGAGAACCGAGTGTAAGAGTGGGGAAAGTAATGAAGAAAATTTCTTAAAAAATTCAGCAGGGAAGCCGTCAGGACCCGGACATTTGCCAGACTGCATTACCGATACAGCTGACACAATTTCTGTCAGGGATATTGGGATCTCCAGTGCATCTTTCAGGTTGGGTGTGAGTTTTGGCATGTTGGTCTTTTCGAAAAACTGAGAAGATAAATTCTTGTTGGTATGGGATTCTGAAGTATATAAATGGGAATAAAAGTCCTTAAATGCTCTGTTAATTTGTAAATGATCTAGAGTTGTGGTGCCGTTCTCTAATTGGATCTTAGGGATGATTTGTTTAGCCATGGCACCCTTCAACTGATTTGCCAGT